>JAOTRI020167872.1:0-19709 GCA_028564885.2 Zoanthus sanctaehelenae
TGTTGCTAAGTGATATTATAAACTGTGTTGATAAGTGTGTTGCTAAGTGATATTATAAACTGTGTTGCTGAGTGATATTATAAACTGTGTTGATAAGTGTGTTGCTAAGTGGTATTATAAACTGTGTTGCTAAGTGATATTATAAACTGTGTTGATAAGTGTGTTGCTAAGTGATATTATAAACTGTGTTGCTGAGTGATACTATAAACTGTGTTGCTAAGTGATATTATAAACTGTCAATAAATCAACTACTTTTTCTTTTGTCTCACGACAAGTCACATAATATTATTCGCGACGTTTCGACTGCTACTGCTAGTCTTCTTCAGGGATCGGATAAAAAGCCAATACATTAACTCGTCCTTTCTGAAAATGGTTAAAATTGGTGCTGCAACCCCCTCAGGCTGATTGATATAGAATCACGTTTTTGCTATTCTCTTGTTTTTAATAAATTTGTAAATTATGTTTTTAAATTACATACCATTACATTAAAAGTTTCTAATAATAATACCGTTCAGTACTATTCATAATTAAATAATAAAAGCATAAAACATATTTATATAAAAGTTCGGTACATCTGCCGCAAAACAAATTGAGTGTCAGACTGAAACAGCATCAAGGACAGGAGCTTATGATTTGTCATTGATTCTGTGTAACGGTTGCACAACCCAATTAAAGAATTATATCAGTTGCAATAGGATGCAAAATCGAATATTTAGAAAATAATAGTTGAAAATTAAAGATTTAAAGCCTCTCAGAGATAAATCTTCGTTTGCGATGCAACATTATTTTGTGTCAAAGAACAGATAATTGTAATTGTATTTTTTTTGTTTAGTTTTTTCGTTTCAACGAAAAGTTGCCGATAATCTTTTCAACCTGCTAGTGGTTATTTTTATCAAAAAACTGCATTTCAATCAATTATCAAAACTAACTTATCTAACCGCTAATATAGAATAACCTGTGTTTATAACTTTCGAGGTGTCGGATCAGCAAAGTCAAAAAGCCACGAAAGTCAGAGCCGCTACACGCTTTTCTATAATAAGAATCAGTAGATTTTTTCAAAGCACAAATTGAAGAAAAACTTGACTGAAGACAATTAAGGACATCAATGAAGTGCAAAACGAAACACTGACCTCTCATTTTATAATAAATGTGAAACATCGCGAGAATTCTTGTGTTTTTCATTGTGTTGCTTAGTTAATTCATGAGTTTTAGAGAAGTCTCTACTAGAAATGTAAAACTTTAAAAAGCAAAATCCACTTAAACATTACTTCAGGGCTTGCAGAACCTGCACGCATGCGCACAACCAGCTTCACTTCAGTAAGTTCAAAGCAAGAACTGGAGCAATCGTGGACAACTGTTTTGTCCTTGTTAGGACTCGTCAGCCTTAAGCAATGACCTACAAGGCCGTTCAGAGAACTGGCTTATTAAGACTTAGCTCCCACTGCATTCATGTATGCCAAGCATACCACAAGCAGTGCGTTTTGCTTTTGTTTTTTTTTTTGCTTTGTTTTACGTAAAACATTTTCATAGGTTATCGGAGCTTATTTTCGCCTGTATAAAGTTGGTCAGTTTCAAAAAGAGTGTATCCTTTGAAAAGAGAATATAATATTTTGTGGTTCTGTAGACAAAGATTGTAAGGGGTTTGGCAAAAAAGCATTAAACACAATATATTTGCAATTTATATAAGTTTTGTACAGTTGGTTAGAAGATCGTCCTCGAGGCTGTTAAGGTCTGCTTCAAGCTATGAAAATAAAAAAAAACATTATTTTATAATTCCCTCATTTTACACAAAACTTTTTACTTTTACAGTATTCGTTATCCTCAACCTTTTGAACTTAATAAGCATTTCATTAAATGACCACGTGATTTGTGACGTGACTTTAAACCGACTCTCAAATAAATAAAAATAAGGGTTAATAAAACACAACTTCTAAGAATGGAGATCTCATGAAAAATGCTTTTGTCCTTTGAAACTAAACAACTCTGAATTTCGCAAATCTCAAGTTCGTAGTCAATTTTGAGCACTTTCTTTAACATACACTGACAACCAATCTAAAGCCTTGACTTTTAGCAAATTAATTAAGGATTTGATTTATCTTGGAGCTGGTTTTATTACATTCAAGCGTGTTTTCTCATCCCAATTTTGTTTCTTTGAGAGTCGGTTTAATGTCACGTGACAAATCACGTGCTCATTGAAGGATATGTTAATTAAGTTCAAAAGTTTGAGGTTACCGAATACTGTCATAATGCAAAGTTTCGTGTAAAATGATTTTAAAATAAAGGAATTATAAACTAAAATGCTTGGGTTTTTTTCATAGCCTGACCCAGTCCTTAACATCCTTGAGTCGGCGATTTATGTATTCCCATATATTGACTATACGGGAATGTCCTGCTGTTCAAAGTATGGTTTTTAGACAATCAGGGATACTCCTATATATTGACTATACGGGTATGTGTTGCTGTTCATTGTATGGTTTACACACCATCAGGGGTACTCCCATATATTGACTATACAGATATGTGTTGCTGTTCATTGTATGGTTTACAAACTATCAGGGGTACTCCCATATACTGACTATACCGGAATGTCCTCCTGTTCATTGTATGGTTTACACACCATCAGGGGTACTCCCCTAATTTGACTATACGGGTATATGCTACTGTTCATTGTATGGTTTACACACCATTTGATGCATTCCCAAATATTGACTATACGGGCATGTGCTCCTGTTCATTGTATGGTTTACACACCATCAGGGGTACTCCCATATATTGAATATACAGATATGTGTTGCTGTTAATTCATTGTATGATTTACACAACATCTGTGGTACTCCCATATATTGACTATACGGATATGTGTTGCTGTTCATTGTATGGTTGACACACCATCAGGGGTACTCCCATATACTGACTATACGGGTATCTGCTGCTGGTCAGGGTATGATTTTCAGACCATCAGGGGTAATTCCATATATTGTCTATACGGGTATCTGCTGCTGGTCAGGGTATGATTTTCAGACCATCAGGGGTAATTCAATATATTGATTATACGGATATGTGCTTTTTTTCAATAACTTCTCAAAAAGATTTTGTAAACATTAGTTTGTTCTACTCTAAGCTAGTAAGAATATGATTTATTGATGCAATCTTGATAAGCCATTACTGCCATAAGGTCCACAAAGTTGTTTTAATTTTTTTTGCAGTTACTTAATAGAAAGCTTTTTGTAGCTACTGCGCATGAGCGAGTAGCTATAATGCTATCGTTTTGATGGATAGAGTCGATTTTATATTAGTACGTCATGTAAGCTCTAATAAAATGGACTGTTATCTCGAAGATCGATTTGTTGGCGCACGATAAACTTTACAGGTTACAAAGACACAAACATACTCATTGTTTAGAGCTTTTCTTACTTTGAATCTGGTAGTACGTCTTTTTGTGTCAAATATCTAAATACTAGTGTAACAAGCGGATTCACTGACCACTTTCCTTAAAAGTGCGATCTTTTTCCGTAAAAATATCGACTGTGAAAACTACGGTTTCGAAACTATTCTGAAGTGACAAAAAATTTTATGTTGTTGTCGTTGAAACTTCATGTGAGTATAAACTTTGTGAATATATTCTGTCTTACTGCTGTCCTGACTCATAACTTGACTCATGTTTACCAAAAACTCGGCTTTGCAAAAATCTTTTATAAAATAGCTGTACATACTAAACAGAACCGTATTCATATACAAGTGCAGTGCAAAAATTTTTCAATTTTCTATTTTAAAACAAACAAGTGCGGACATCTCGACTGATTATATTAAGTAAAGCAAAGGGAAACACTTTGATAATTTCCAGACTGAAAAAATCTGACAAGTAACTTGGGACCACGAAGTGGATCAAGTAAGTCAGTCAAAATGGAATATAGTACAACTCGACTTTTATGGTGAGAAGATTTTAATGTACAGAGAAACAAGATAAACTTGGCCTACTGCACTTCGGTACTGACTTGCACTTACACTGTGTCGGACAGTACGAAATCTCCAGCGTGCTGTTTTTTATGGACACTTTCTACAATATTTAAATCTTTGCTTGTTAAGAAATATTATGCAATTTGTTACTGATTACTTTTTTTACCAGTTGTAGCTAAGATTCTGCGCATTAGTCTTATTTTGAACGAATAGCATGCGCATGCAAACAAGATCTTCTCTGTTGGTCCATTGATTCTAATAAACTTAAACGTTTGTAATTAGCTCCACGTGCCTACAATGGATTATCATATCATAAGAAGACTTACACTATCACAAATATAATTTACATATCAATGCAGATCTCTTCAGACACGTCAGAACAAAGTGTGTCGAATTCGTGCCACTGCTCTATGTATCTAAATGATCCTCACTCAAAAAAAAAGAAGTCTACCCTTTCAATTCGCCAGATATTTTTAACGCAATTAAGAATATCTTCGTTACCGTAATTTTGTGTAAAGCAAAATTGATAATGTTATTTTAAACAACAAACAAAGGTACATTTTCCATTGTATGGGTGGCAGCTTTTACTTCGGCTGTTTAAACAAACGGCGCCTTCTTTATAAAATGTGTTCCGAAATCGCTCACACATTGTTTAGCTAGTTAAAATGGTTCCGGGTCAGAGACATATAAAACTATTATTGTATTATATTTAGCGTTTCGACGGATCTTGGGTGGTGAATGAAGTGGTATGTCACTTCCTGTGACACAGTCTTCCATTCTAGATTAAATCTTCCTTCTCAATGGCAAAATTAAGTTAAACACTGGGACAGTAACTGTGACTCTTCACTAGAAACCATGCTCGTTTAGGATCTTGTACAGAACACTATTTATAGCATTGATCTGGAAATATCACTCCATGATATGTTTTGCATTTTCTATCAAAATCTTTTAAACCGAGTTCTTAAAAAACTGTTAGAATGGAACCACGATTGCATCCTTTATGTATTTTAGTATTTTAGATTAAAATTACGTCGCATTTCTTTATCAGCTTTCCTGTTCATTTGAACATTCAAGCGTTTTTAAAAAAGATTGTAATGACGATCGAGCATGCATGCCGAGTAGGGTGTCTCTGACCGCTGCAGGGGGTATGCCTAATTTTTTCATTTGAAAACCTTTTCTAAATGGCTTACAGAGGTAATTGACCTGAGTAAAGAAGAAAATGGACTCAATAATCAATAAATGGACGAAAGCGCCACTCATACAAATCATATATTCTGACAGAAAAGCGTTATTAATGTGACAAACTGCTGTCAGAACTAGTCAAGAATTATACTCTAAATTAGCATGAAAACAACTTCAAAATACTGAACAAAAACAACATATAGTCTGCATGCATAATGTTGTAAACTTTTTTTCTCTTTGAATGTTAAAAATAAGGATAGTTAACCATAAAACGCTACTGGTTTTGTCATTGATTCGCTGAAATTCTAGATGAGTTTCAGGATGAACCGGAACCGTTTTGTGTTTCTATTGCGGTTATCAGATTTTTCCATCAAGGCAATTTGGTTGTTGTCTTTGTTGGTTTCACTTAGTTAAACTGTCTTTACATTTGATAAAATGAAAAATATGAACGAATCTTCCGTACTCGTGAAGTTTAACTTAAGAAACTAAAGTTAAAAAGGCTTCTCGAATCTTCAATGGAGCTGGTTTTCAGTATTTCACCTCCAGATGGGGAAAATATCAAGAAATGCGGTGTGGCGGGAATCATCCGGTGACAATACGCTAATGGGTTAAAAAAATTAGCAGTAGTCGGCTTTATTTGATATGACAATGAACCTATTGGCGACGAATAAACAGAAAACAAGAACGGCCAATGCACCTTTTAATGGTCGCATTGTTTAATGACGTAAGTGTTTATATCTTTTTAAAATGAATGTTTAAAAGCCCTTTGCTTTTACAGATTAGCTGTTCATTGTAAGAGACAAAGACTTTATTCTCCTTTGTTCAATTTTTCTTATCAAAACCCCCCTTCTTCATGAATTAATTGTGTGAACAATTGCTAATGGTTTTGTGCTGTTTGTCCGGCAGCGCCAGTGTTTTTGTCAGGTTTGCTTTTATCTCAGAAGAGACAGAACCAACAGATCCGACAATGGATAGCATTAACCGGACTTTTTTGTAATTTGTGTTTTTATAGTTAATTGAATTCCACATTCGATTATCTTAAGATAATGATTCTAATTGACACCTTTTGAGTAATGATATCCACTAATTGAATAATGATCATAATTAATTTGGCTGGCAGAGTTGAGAAAGCTAATCTAGTCGAAAGGGGATTAGCTTAAAGACGGGTTCAGTTCGTCACCTTGTCAAAACTAATTCGAAGCAATACTTTTTTCAGAATAGAATCATGACAAGAGATTCAAAAGCTTTAAAGTCAAGCTTGATAAACAATGACTTTGAATTTTAAGTAGGTTGACTTTTTAAACGTCAATCAAAATTTTGGCGTTAAGTTGCCAGACCGGACCCAAAACAAAAAGAGACCCAAATGAGAAACGTATAGAACCATCTGCTGGTTGTTCTCGCGTCACTGAGTACGGTTCAATCACATCACGCTTGGGACATCTGCTACATATCGTCAAGAGGGTCGAGTGAAAACTCCAGAACAATCGCTAAAATCAAACAGTCGGAGTACAGTGAAGATGTTTTACCAAGACCCGCTGCTTAGTTTTTATCAGCCGCCTTCTCTGCTCCACAATTCAGTCAACTTGCCACCCAGTATGAATATTTTGTCGCGCAGCTCTCCGCCCAGACCATCATTTTTTATTGACAATCTTCTTGTACCTCACGGAGTGACAAATCCAAGATCGCAGTCCTTCCATGCATCAAAGCAATCCAATTTTCAAGAGCGCAGCTCATCGACAACTGGTACAAATTCGCTGAAGTTTGGAATGCATTCTATTCTGTCCTCACAGCCCCGGGACCGAGATGAATCACTCACTCAGGCCGCCTCACCTTTCTACCAAGGTACGGCTACCAACACGTATCACAGGAGTGGTTTACCAAGCATTTGTAAGTAACCTAAATCAATCAATCGGGTGCGTTGTGTACAACGGTGTATTGAATTTTGTGAATGTAAGATTTATTTGAGAGTCAGTCTTCACTCATTCATTACTATTTACGACCTAAACGCATTTCTTAATCAAAATTGATAGAGATAAAACTGTTTTGTCTTCTACAGCATAAAAGTGTAGATTACAAGAAGAGTATAACTTAAGAATCGAAAGACATTTTCTCTTGTTATGGAAAATGTTACCAATTTGCTGACCGTAAAACTTCCGGCCCTATTTGTTGCTATTTCATCTAAAACTGATTTGATCCGACTAAATAATATTTCGACCTAGCTCATAAGAAACTGATAAATGTTTAGGGTGAGTCGGATAAAGGCAATTGAATAAAGAAAAGTTATCAACAGTTGAACCTAGGTATTTAATCCGTTGAGGAGTAAAACCTGCGTTGATCAATCCTAAATTCTGCTCATGCATGATTCAGTTCCCTGTTCTTAAAATGCTGTAACATCCGTCAGTCTTGACACTTCGCATAAACACGTTTGTTCATACCATTTATACTCTTAAAAGACAAAAGAAATTCGAAGCACACTTCTATTTAAATTAGATAAAGAATTGACCCGAATCTACAGATCTTGTTATTCCCTCAAGAAAATTTTGTCTAAATCGAAACATCATAGTTAAAGAAGAATCTTAAAGAAATCTTTCGGAAAGGAACATAAGTTTTCGATTTAGTATCATGTCAGTAGTCCATATCAAAATGGGAGTGTAGTTGTAAAATGTCAAGGGATACAGCGACTAACCCTCAAACACATCAACGTAACACACTTTGCTAGCTTGACGCTGTTAAATTAATAAACGACATTTTTGACGAGAATGATGGAATTATTGGGTATTTTAGATGTAATTCGTGTTTAACGAGAAGTTAATGGGTTACAGATATTTTTGTATGAAATATTACACAGTTTGTTTTCCTTTCTCATTTTAATATAAATTATTCTTGTCTAAATCAAAATTTGAGCCAAAAGATATTGTCTACACATCGCCCTTTGAAAGGATTTACTTTGTTCGCTCATCAAATAAGTTGTTTTTCATATGTACAATGCAAGAACACATTTTAGTACGGCCGGAAGAATCAGCAATTTTAGTATTTGGTGAGCTAAGTTATGGGACAGAGAATGCGAGCGGCGGTTAAGCATTTCAAACAATTTATCATCGATAACTCATTCATAAAAAATTCACTTTTTGCGGTTTGACTAAGCATGGATTTCACGGAATAATAGAACTCCATGCAATGACTCATTTTCTACTAAACCGATTAAAGAAAATGAAAAGTTGTTAAAAACTAGGAATTTGTACTAATTTGCCCCTTTTATTATAAAACTAAAATAAATAAAGAGGAAACAATTTAATGTTTGAAATGTTTCAGTTTGTTTTAGATATTTCGTCGAAGATTTTCGTTTGAAAACAATTGCCCTTCCTAATGCAAACTTGTAAACACTTGTTCACTTTAGGCCTTTCTATCGTATTCTTATTTTTTTAAACCTCTTTTGAAGTCATGATAGCATGGAGGGTTCTGTCTTGAGTCTTAAGAGTCTTTGCACACAAAGAACAGATAAGTTCAATGGACGCGGAGGCGCCATATAGAACTAAGAGATAAGTCGTGCTCTCAGGAATGAAGTAGTGACTTCCGATGAGCTTTAGCGTTTGTTTGGGCCAAAGTTTTCTTTTACGTAGCGCACACAAGTACGGTTAAGGACATCTTTTAATTCGCTTATAGTTAGAAAAAGATACTGGTGTGCCATTTGAACTTTGTATGAATTTTGTAAACATGGTTTTGTGAATCTGAACATTCAGCCACTCTATTTTGGTACATATACTTTGCCAGACCTCTTTATTTCTCAAACAACTTCTTATTTAAGATTTTTAACTATAGTTTGATATGAATTTTTTGGGAAAGAGTTTTTTCAACACAAACATGATTTTTTGGAAAAGAGTCACACTGGCTTCCTTATTTCGATTGATGTATCAGATTTCTTTTAAACCAAAACGTACAGACTATTTTTAAGTTTTAGTCCATTACGTTGCTTTCGCAATAAGTTCAAATAAACAAAAAGATAAAACTCTTACTCTTTTTTTGGTTTCTTTTTTTAAATGCACGCAGCATATGGAGTGCGGCTCAAGAAAATCGGCAAATGGTTGTGAATCAAAATCATTACAAGTGGGCATTCCAGCTGGCGTGTGGCCGGTCAAAGCTGTCATACTCGCTAACAATTATTTGAAAGAGTCATCAGTGCAACTTCTATTGAAACAGACTTTTATTAATTCCAAGTAAAATGAGATTTTCTTGAAGAGTAGTTGGGATAAAACACTCAACTTCGTTGAAGGAAACCAGTTCAATAAAAGTTTCGTTTTTTATCACTTTGAAACAGCATTTAAAATGATTTAATGTTTCTGGTTTGTAATTCTTTGAATTTTTCTTCCAAGGGTAGAGTTTAAATGATACTAATTTTGCTTTATTGACCATCAGATCCCAGCACAGAGGTTCGGAATACTCTACCGGTGTACTTTCGAGTAAAGCCAACACTGAGGACCCCGAGTGGACGGAGATGCCGTAAGTCAAGGACTGTTTTTACTGACTTGCAGCTGAGGGTTCTCGAGAAAACTTTCTCAGAGCAAAAATATCTTGATACGTCTAACAGGGCAAAACTTGCTCAAACACTGGGACTCGATGAGACGCAAGTTAAAACATGGTTTCAAAACCGCCGAATGAAATGGAAAAAAGAAGTTAGTAACCAGACAGAAAATACCAATGACAAAGGAAAGGGAGAAAAATTAGAAAGTGAAGAGAACAAAGATAATGAAACGAGAGAAGATAACAAGCCAAACAAAACTTCCGACTAAAATTCAACTCACTGATTTTAGACGATGATCAAATCACACAATATTTGATCCATTGCACAAGGCTAGCTATAAGTGCATGGTGCCTGGATATGAATTATACAACTCACTGGCGCAACTCATTTAGCGCCAACTCGAACTTGACAGCCAAGACAAGAAACGAGACGGAACTCGGACTATGAGATTGAAACTTCAAAGTTTCCATAAATACAATATTGTGAATTAGATTGAACTTTATTTATATATATGCAAAACACATATATGAACACATACGGCTTAAAAACCCTTTAGTCAGTTTTCAGTGAACACAAAATGTTTGATTACGTTTTCATGTCAAGAATCGTCTCTCGAGTATCAGTTTGAAACTTTCGTTTTCACGGATTAATTTTTGTGTAATCCTTTCTAAGCTTGACACACTGCGTATCTATAGAATTATTTATTATTGCAAAAATTATTCCTGTTATAACAACGGGAGGTTGAAGTGTTTGATTCACATAAAAGAAGTACATATATATATATATATACATACATAACACAAATGTGATCTTTGTTTTATTTTCACATTATTTTAGCACTCGATTGAGTGACAAATGATTTAATGTAACAGTGGAATTCAACAGTTGAACATAATGGACAGACCTCCACCATGAGCTAAATACATATCGTAGAATGACAAGCTTTGACAGAAAAATCTCAGTAATCCGTGTAGCTCCACACATCTCTTTAGACACATAATTGACTATTCAGATTAATGATCATAACAAACTCTTTTTGTTGGAATGAATAAAAACAACAAATGAAATGGTCAAGTGCTTGACTTGATTAAAAAACGCAATGAAATCAAAACGAGGATTAATTCTTATAAACTTCAACCTGCGAGGCTTGAAAACGATACTATACTGAGACTATTATTTAATAGCATTATACGTATTCTGTCGTGTATATACACGAAAATACTTGAAGAAAAGGTGTCATTGGTTATTCCCCCTAAAAATGTGCTTGTGTTTATTCGCCTCCCACCAAGAATGACTTTTTTTTGTCATGATCAACCATGTCTTGATTTAACTGAAATAAACGAGATTATACAAACATGAAATTGTTGTATATTTTAATCTAGGACTAAAACGTACCCGTTTTAAAATAACAAAATTGTATTTAATCTGTAAGCCTTTTAATCGCTTATCAAAGAAACAACTTTTTTTCCCACGAAGGCACGGTATACTATTATAGACCTACGTAGATACACGAAATCCGGCAAAAAATACATTGACCTCAATTTTTAATATCTGGAAAAAAAAATGATGCAAGAAAAGATCGAGCCTTACTTTGTTGAACTTTCATTGGAAATTCGCTTACTTTGTGGATGCAAACATAACAATGCATTGATCGTGCTTTATTCGAATCAATGTCAATGCACAGCATTTTAAACTTCAGGCCACATTGTGTAGTATAGCATGCATATGGGTGACATATAGTTTGTCGTATCAACGAATCTAGTTTAACCCTTCAACCGTTTAACAATACATCTTGGTTGAATTTTGTGTTTTAGACAAAAAGTATTTGAAATCAGAGCATAAAGATTTCTGAAAAGTATTGTACAGTTTCTAAGATTTGTTCTTCAACTGCAACTTTTAAGCAATCCACCGGATGATAACACTAAACACTGAATCATTCAAGACTTTTCTCGTTTCTTGTAAGTTAGTTATACGCATACAAATGTATGTACTCGTATTCTAAAATAGAATCCCCTGCCCCGTTTTTTTATTTCTTTAACTTTTTTCTTTTCAACTATTGGCAAAAATTTCTATAAACGAACAAAAGGTATTTATAAATTGCATGGTTCCAAAAAAACTTGAACTTATGAGATTGTCCACGCAGTTAACGTTTTCAAACAATTCTGGTATAGGACTGGGGCTATGTGATGTATTTAACGCCAGCTTTCTCTTAAATGAGTCAAGTTAAGACTTGTTAAAGTTTTAGTGACTTTGTACCCCATTAAATCAACCTTTGTACTTTTATATCATGCAGTTTTGTTCGCTTCATGAGAATTATCTAGAACTGCTTAGAGGTTTGTCTGTCTTTTCAAACATGGTAAGAGTAAATAAAAAGACAATTGAAGCAAGTCTTTACCAGTTTCGCAGTTGGTATAAGGAGAAAGAACGCATTCTTGAAGAATTAATGTACTTGTAGCAATAAAAACGAAGGGCTAAACATCGCTTCGGCTTATGACAATAAATAAGAAAGTCACTGATATTTTGTGTAATTGTATTCCTTAGCAATAAAGATTGGTTAATTTTCTATAAATATATTATAAAATGGTGCTTGCTCTAATACGAACAATTTACGAGACATTTTAGAGATAATTTTGAAAAATTAAGCGAGCACATCGCGAGCTACAATCAAGTCATAAAATGCATACAGCCAACAAACACACAGAGAGCCAGTTCAGAATGAAATGTATAAAAGAAATGCTTCAATTATATGTTAAAAGCACACAAGTCTCACTGGAAAGTTTAAATCTCAATCTTAAAAAACAAAGATACTTTTTTACCGCAAACATTATTTCTGTGCGAGAAAATCCCCGCATTTCTGCATGTTTATGTTTATGATCAAGAATGTAGGTTCGATCATTTCCGAAAATATGGCTATTTGGTTTTACAATATGTAGTTTTATTTGAAGGTATAGTGTTTTTCATTATCATAAATTTATTCCTTTGTAAATGTTCAGTAGAAGTCAGTAAAACAACCGCGGCTTGCAAACGTCCTTGCCCCAGTTATCGTAGAATTGCTCGATTAGTACGCCATCATACTCTCTTGCACTTGTTGTGTGCATAAAATAAGATTTACTTGGGATACAAAATAAAACAAGCTTGATAAGCATAATCTTTACATACATTAATGATAACTTTTTCTACTTTTTTCTTTTTTTCACTTTTTATTTTCAAATTTTAAAACTCTGCATTTGGATTGAACGACTTTGGTTAAAATGATAATTCGGGAAATCTTGTACTTGACAAAGCAGAAACTTTTGAAGTGCTTAAAACAGAGAATAAGCATTAAACGTTCACTGTAAAGTGTTTGTTTACAAATTCTCGTGGCCAAAACGAACTAGTTGAACAACAGCTGAACGACATTGATCAACAAAACTAACCGATATGAGCACTTAGTATGTAATTTTGATATTCCAAATCTAGTTTGCTCATTTGAAGTATCAAAAATTCCGTCTCTTTGAATGACGATGGGTATAGTATTGCTTTAAGGAGAAAGATAAAACATTTGAGACCAGATACACCGCATTGTTTTGCTTATTCAATTATCATGAGTTTTGACTCTGTAACGACACGAAACATATACAGTAAATTTGTTAAAACAACACCAATATAAAAACTTTAACCTTAACTACGAAGTCTATTCTCTAACGTTTCCGCTGATTTGACTTAAAATCGCCGCCCTAAATGCAATTTCATTCCTTAATATAACACGCGTAAATCCAATTTAGAACCATGTTAAAATCATGCGAGTAATCAATAATTCCAAAATCGTTAAACAAATATATATATATACATATTTTTTAATTTTTATTTTATTTTTATATATACAAATTTATTTGTAAACCACATTTTCTATGATCAGTGCTTATTGTAAAACGAAAAAGTTAAAACATAGATAAGACATTTAAAACCAGCGCTTTATAGCTTTAGCAAAAATTCTAAGCGCTATCTTTGATGACACTTCATTTCACACGCAAACCTTGAGCTGCTTATCAATTTCCAAATTGCTCTTAAGCCTTTAGCTCAATTCAGTAATCTTATCATATGAATATACAAAAACAACAAAATACTACTTGACGTCAGAGGAAACATTGCAGTTTCTGTTTTTAGCGTTCAGTTGCGTAGACGAATATATTAACATTGCACTGATATACAGTGCATATAAGATGATATCCAAAAACAGCTTCGGTACAGATGCGTTCCGTGCACACATGTGCCACCAATGCCATTTAAAATATATTTTACAGATAATAACGTTTGCAAAGTTTAGACACCAACGAAAGAGTTACCAAAGGTCGTACTAAAATAATAAAAAGCGGCCACAAATTGCTGACCTCGTTTCAGACTGCAGTAGTTTTTCGTTTTTTTTAAAACCCCAAAACGGCGAGTTTGAATAATGTTCTATTTTGGATACTAATTGTTTTTCTTTCGTTGTTGAAGAATTAGCCAAATAACTCAGTCCCATTAACTGGTAGTTGGAGCAACAAAGCGTTTAGACCCGGCACACCTGGCTACAGTACACTGAGTCAGTAATGGAGTACAGATGCCGTGCACATGGAATGCAAACCTTTTCTTGTTTTTTGAAAACAAAACCCTAGCTGTGAATGATACATTTGTTTTACTGGTATCCAAGAAAATATCCGTTAGTATCAAATCCCAGAACACATCTTTAGACATAGAAATGAGTGGTTTCGGATTATTTTGTTTTAACGTTCAACAAATACAAAAACCAACAAAGGATTTTTAAAAACTACAAAGTATGGTTGATCAAAGTTTTTATGTGTAACGTGATATCTTGTTTTTGTTTTGCTATGAGTTGGTCTCTGGGATTAACAGTGGTCTCTCATATTTGTTCAAGTTTGTCAACACTCCCAAAACTCCGCTTTTCAAAATGGATCTGAAAGCTGGTTCCTCCCCATTCAAACAGACTTTTAAAAATGCTATTATAACTTCATAGCCGTCAGGAAAACATGTGGTCTTCTCGCTCTTGTAGATTAGTCAATAATAGAAAAAACGATTAACGATAACCTCATTTAATAAAAAAGAATTATGAGAAAAAATTATAAAAATCTGCCAATAAAGATTTTCACTTGGTTGTTTGCACAAAGAAACTTGTTTTCAAAAGTAGAGTGGGTGGATGGATAAAGATATTGTCTTACAATAAGATAAGTAAAATTAACAAGAATTAATTTTACATTTTCTTGAAGTTAAAATATAAAATAAACAAAAGTTTGATTATTTTTTATTCTTAAACATCGAGAAAATATACCTATTTTATTCATCTTATAAATACAAATATTCAGTGGAGGTAATGACTCAGTTATATTTTAAAGTATATGAAAACAAGACGATGTGCCATGTTCTAAACACAGCAACGATTTTAAGTCGAAGATTGCATTCAGTACTCCATGTTTGACGTATTTCAGTTCCTTAACTTATGAGCCATTTCCATTTTATGACGTTAAAATGAATTTAAGACTTTAGTATATTAAGGTAGCTTAAGACTATATTTTTCCAAGATTTGGAAACTCTCCATCTTTGCTAGATATTCTACTTCCAGGCTCATACCTTGTAAATGATGTAGAGCCAAAATCAAGAACTGAATATCATTGTTAAAATGTAAAATATCACAGAATGTATAAATCATAATTCATCAGCGAGTAATATCTAGCAGCTCACAAAGTTCTTTACAAATATGATGTGATTTCGGTATAAGCACAATATGTATACACTCTGATGTTAATTAACAATTATTCCTCGAGCCCCAATGGGTTTTGAGTCAAAAGCCCATGAGGCCGAAGGCCTCATGGGCTATATTCGGACTCAGAGGCCATGAGGGCGAGAGGAATAATTGTTTTAGTAAAATCCAACTAGTTGATCAAAAAAATATCGAGGACAAAACATCTTTCGCTAGTTAAAGCTAGACTTTGATTTTATTTTTGCTTCAAAACATTACAAATACGACCAGGCGTACTCACTAAACGAAACTTTGAAATCTTTTCCGTCTTTCTGCTTCACTTCTGGTCACAGAAGGTGCCAATCAAGTTTACTGTGCACAGCCTCTGTTGAGTACGGTGGCCCGTCAGTACTAAACACAAAACTCAGAACAAATAAAACTTAGTATGTAAACAAATTCCACAACAAAGAACTTAATACACAAGCAATATCTTGTTTACAAACTGAAACAGAGATTTCAGAATAAAAACAAAACCTAATGCAGGAACAAATTCAAGTAGAAGTACACAAAACTTAGTACACAAACAATATATCCAGTTTACAAACAATACATGGAACAGCAAATTGACGACACTATAATACCTAATACCTAATACATAAAACGCAGAACACAAACAAAATTCAGAACACAATTCTTGGTACGTCAACAATACTTGGTACACTCATAACCCAGTCGGCATACAAGCAATACCTCATCTGTACCATATTTCTTACAGAAAATTCAGAACAAAACCGAAACCTAATCGCCTAGGTGTCGATGATTTGGCTCAGTATACATGCAGTGCTCCATTGTTTTACAGACATGCAAGAATAGAAAGAGAAATTGAGCTGAACCCGCCTAGTTTTACTTAGAAACTAGGAAAAGGTTAAGTTTTCTAGGGCTAAACTTTAATTAGAATACCCCGACACTGTTTTTAATGACATGTTGATTTATTCTGCGCATTCGTCGTTCTCTAGAAACAAATGTGCAGAATTATATTAAGGACAGTGTCGGGGTATTCTAAAGGAGCTCCTTTTATAGTCCTTTTATCGCCACAGTTAAAGTCACTAGCAATCACAATATAGGTAAAGGTCTTTTTAGTCTGTCATAAGCCTTAAGTACAGATTGTGAAAGAAGATCAACTGTTATGTATTCAGAACCAAACCGCTGGCCTGAAAGACCCCATTGTAGTTCCTGTAGTGTTATGTATATTACACAGTTTGACCTGTAGAATGCGCATATATAGCAAGATTTCATTGGTACGAGAGATACGCAGTTTTATAAAGCTATTAGTCAGGATTTTAACCACATTGCTCTGTATGTGGATGATCGTCTTAATGGATAGTTTAACTATGAGTATGAGATTTAGAGCGGAAAATGATGCATCATGATAGGCTTGAATTGATCTACAATAGTTACAAACATTGTCGACCGTTTGAATGCTTCCAAAATCTCCGCAGCTGATCTAAATGCATTGCAGTTTATGTTAAAAACGTGGCATAGGAACAGGCATGAAATATGCTTCCGTTGTTGGACTGTAAATTTCATTGATATGACTGATATAATGCGGGTTTGTGCATGTGATGAGTACAACGAGGCCAATTTTATGGATCGTAACTTTAACAGCTTATTGCAATAGTAAGTTGCTTAATTCCCAGTTCACAAGCATTTTATGGAACCAAAACCAGTTGGTATCCTGCTGATGAGC
This sequence comes from Zoanthus sanctaehelenae, assembly GCA_028564885.2. Classification (NCBI taxonomy): domain Eukaryota; kingdom Metazoa; phylum Cnidaria; class Anthozoa; order Zoantharia; family Zoanthidae; genus Zoanthus; species Zoanthus sanctaehelenae. Next base: position 17,119 of record JAOTRI020167872.1, read on the forward strand.
TGTAACTGTTTTGCTATTTCGTTTTCCAGCACCATTCTAAACTAGATTTTTAATTTATCAACTATTAATTCATTTGAAGACAATCGCTAAAGGTGCATGTCTTATGATCTGAAGTCGTTTTTTTTAATATGACCTTAACACGAGAACAGGGACTCTGAAATTGAAAATTTTGGAAAACCACATTAATCACAATCGCATACCCACAATTAGCTAGGAATTCAGCCGTGAGCGCCTCCTAGATAAATGGATTCATTATGCAATTATGAAACCGAGCGAAAATGACCCACCTACCGCATTAAGATATAAAAAAAGCGAAGAAAATGAAAATTGTTTGGGTTAATTGGTACAAATATAGACTACTTGTAATAACCATTGCTATTGAGTAGAGTACATGAAGCAAGTGCACAAAAGGAAAGCGAGTCTGAGAGCAAAAAGTACTGACGGAAAAAAAGAAATGGATAGCGTGCACGGAAAGAATATTTATTGTCCTCAGTTTATCAGAGACATATGTCACAATCAACAGATAAGGAGAAATGGTTGGATGGATGTCCAACTGATCATTTCGATAGTTTTGTTGGGATCAGTTCCCGAATTTGTTTGATAACCACATATGGATGTGTGACCAAACCTTAAAGTGAGTCCCGCATCGCGTCCTGCTCTGTAGCCGTAGGGAAAACTTATAATTTATTTTTAAATATGATATGGAGAAAAAATATATTCAATTTTAAGTATGAAGACTTTTAAGGGAAACATTTAGACTATATTGCAGGTATATCTAATAAATTGAATATTTATTTCAAATGGTCGGGTGTAGAGTACTACTTTTTGCATGTTCTAATAATTTAAAAAATGGGGTTTACGAAATGAAAGATGTATTTTCTTTACAGATGATAGCGTGAGTGAAAACTATCACAATCTCTATGTACAACAAAGTCTTCTGATCCCTTTGTAAAGATAAGTAGAGTGTCTTTAAATGTAATCGGAAAATGATGCATTGTTTTTCGATATGTAAACTGCAATGTAGCTCACAATTGCTCAGGTCAAAACCGCACTGTACCTCGCAAGTGAAAAACTTCAAGAGACATTGTCATTGGGATAAATTGGTTGTTCAGCATTGCCATAAAGATTTTATTTTTGGATGCGCCAAAGCTTGCTCAAGTGGACTTAAAACGGTAGAGTACTTGTTTTTCAAATTAGAGTTAAATGTTGTACTCATTATTTCATTGCATGTGTTACTTATGATTTTTCATAGAAATCATATAATATGTTTTACAAATTGTAAGAAATTAAGTAAAAACCTACCAATTTGTGCTTTATTCATAGTTCTACTTGTTTGTGCTAGATGATAAATGTCAACCCTCTAAAATATAGGTTACCAAACGTGATTCATGCCAAACACAAGCGAGAAAATTAGCAGCCATTTCTAACAATGAGTGGAAGTTCCTTCATTATTGAACAATAATGATCTTGAGTTAGGACAAATATATAATTCTGAAAACGATTGGCTATTCTATTTAAAATCAATGTTGGTGTCTCTTCTCACTGAAAACAAAGTTCTCTGGTAAATCTGATTGCTAGAAAAACATTCATCATTTTCGTCACTTTTACTTGAACCTGAATCTTTCATTTAATATCTCATTATTTATTAGTACATTGTTATTAGGGACACAAGATCACGGCGAAACGAATCGATCGCAAATAAAGACTGCAGCACGCTGTTCAGATAACAAGTGTTGCCTAGATTCAGTATACTTTTTGGAATCATAATTGTTTGATTTTGCAAACTTTGAAAATAAATCTGACAGCTTAAAAAAACTTTGCAAAAACGCACTTGACAAAATGCGACTTAGATAAGCTTCAACGACCGACGAATAATTATATTTCCCGGGAAAAAATGATCAAAATTTCAACACTCGTAAAAAAAGCTTCACGAGTTACCCGCGTGTGGTTCCACCCAACTAGTGTACGGTTACAAAGCAAATTCGGGAACTGATCCCAAAAAAATTCACTACTTTAATTTGCTGACGTTGTTTGGGTTTGGGAGCAAATAAACCAATCTCATAAAGCAACATTTGCATATTACAGAAACCGGAAGCAAAATACTACTACTTTGTACTAAGCTAGCAGATGAATAGCATTTTCTTCGTGTGCTCTGATTGGTTTATCCACAACTGAATACCCTGCGATATTCACCTCGGTTACTCATCCGTGAAAAAACTAATTGAACTCTGATTGCTACTGCGTGAGTTAGATTGCGGTAGACTAGTAACTAGTACAACTTGTTTTTGGTCAGATTTATTAAAATAAGTTGTTGTCAAAATGTTACTCGCTTTTTAAAACAGTTTTCTCTTCAGCGTCGGTGCGTAGCGATAAATATTTAACGAACCGCGAAATCCGACACTAGTCACCTCCACTTCGGAAGATAATTGCTAAATAATCTTGGAACGCAATAGTCATTCCTCAAACCATGATGGATGCGATGACGCATGGGAGCAAAGCCATATAGAATAAATAAATAAATAAATAAATACTTTATTTAACGTCAATTGCGAAGGAAGTGGTTGCCCATTCTTCCTAGCCAGAGGCTAATG
>JAOTRI020167980.1:0-19700 GCA_028564885.2 Zoanthus sanctaehelenae
GTACTATACTATGCTGTACTATACTATGCTGTACTATACTATGCTGTACTATACTATGCTGTACTATACTATGCTGTGCTATACTACGTTATACAATGCTATGCTGTGCTATACTATGCAGTGCTATAATATGCTGTGTTATACTATGCTGTGCTATTCTGTGGTGTGTTGTGCTGTATTGCAATCTGTTCCCCTAATCAAAAATGATAAACAAAAACCACAATTTGCCGTTATATCTTAAACTCTGGCAAGAGCACTGCTAAATCTAATAGGGTTGTTATTATCAAAAACACATTCATTATATAATTATCCGTGTAAAATACTTGTCTTTCTCACTTTCGTAAACTTGTTATTTTCACTAGTAAAAAGATTGTTACCATGGCGACTCTTGCGAGCTTTTCGTTTACGGCATCTTTGTGTTTGAATTTTGATTAAAGATTTTATGGATAATCATATAACAAATAGATTATTGCATGGTCGCTTGGAAATATGGATTTTTTCTCGTGTTGAAAAGATCTCACGAATGAGCTGAGATCTTTTCACAACTTACTGACTCGAAGATAAAATCCATTACTTAGCGCGCCCATGTAATATTCTCTATTTATTCCATGTCTTAAAACATATAGCCAATCACTGAATCAGAGACATGGAGATCTGTTACATATTCTGCGGAATAAAAACGGCTAGTATTCCAATTCGCTTTCCCGCCATTTCTTGCGAGCAAATATCGAAATGGCGCCAAAACTGTGTGCGTTTTTCTGAAATGGCAACAAAGTTGTTGTTCGTGTTTGAAGTAAAACTCATTAGTGCTTGCTAGAGCTTAAAACGCCAGCACAAACAGTCGGGACAAACCCTGGTTTTAATTCTCTTTGTATGCGCAGGACAAATTAGTTAATTGCATTTTTAAAGCCTGGTATAATTTATAATTCAATAATATCTCATGTAATATCCCACGGTACCTCACTCGAAACCATTGCATAACTGCTATTTATATCTTGGTTTGAGTAGATCAGTATATTCCTTAAATATCAAAAAAGGTGTGACACCAACTTTGTATCGAAATACATCGTCTCCACAGAAATAAAAAACGGCTTCGAAACTTGCATATTGATATTTGTTCAGATTACACAAATTCCAATTCACTCTTAAATTCTAGTTTGAACAAGTGCAATTTAAAGGGTTATTTATATTACTGAAAGGTCAATATTATTTGAAAATTTTAAACCAATAATTAAGGTCAAAATTATCTCCGCTAGGCTTGCAGGCACGATACTTGTACTTTGCTTTTTCAAAATGCTTAAAAGATGAAAACGTATATATATCTTTCAAATACATGCCTAATGCTCGCTAAATTTGCAGAACGCTTCAAAGTTTGAGAACAGTTTATAGAATCTTTGTTTTGTAACATAAAACAACAGCACAAGATAACCAAATTGTTTTATCTTGAAAAAAACATTTACACTTGATATCAGAGGCAACACCGCAATCTTATGCCGTGTGGTTAACTTGTCGGTTCACTTGATATGGGTGATAGCTTAAAAGATATCTGATTGTGGCACGTGCCGCAATTAATAACGATCCTTAAGTAGAAAAGGATATGTCGGCTTCTCAGAAGAGGATATTGCAAATATGACAGATGCAACATACTTGAAGAAGATGTAAGATACAAAATACCACCAGATTGTCTACTGGCGAGCGCAGTTTAAATCTGCGTGACTATTTCAGAGAAAGTATAGTATTTCTTGTACAACTTGAAGTTAAACAACAGTGTGCCAATATAGAAATGCAATGTAACGCTGTTACCTGACGTTTTCGCACATACTTAGTTTCTTTTGTCTTAAGGCATTAAACTTTTTCACATTCTCATTTGTTGTGGATTCTGATATTGAAGTTGTTTGAAAGGGCAGAGAGCATTATTTATATTGGTTTGATAATCAAAAACAAAGTCAAAATGCTCAGCGCTTATATAAACTGTATCTATATGAAATGACAACACTTCCTTTAACTTAAGCTTTTGTAAATAATCAGCATATATACCGCGCGTATTTTTTTAAATCCACGACACGTTGCTGTTGTTTAAAAATATATAATTTCTGTTTGTTGTTGGTTGCCGGCTGCATTGCAAGTTGAAACATTTGTCGGTCGTTTGCCGTGAAAAGGACGTTCTGTGGTTTTAACCAGAAAGCACAAATTCTATTAGTGTTTTTTTTTTCAAAAAACTAAACTATGCTACAGAGATTATAACTTATTCACTAAATATAAAAGAATATATGGAGTTCTCTATTTAAACTGAGTTTAAAAAAATTTAAATTTATAAAAATCAATTCCAAGTTAAATACATGATTAAAACGTACCTTCATTGTAATCAATGTTTATCATTTTAGGCAGTAAAAGAAAGCAAAAATATTTTGTTTCAATAATTAGCTCTTCGGATGTTTTTTAAAACAGAAAATCGGATGGGCTTAGACTTGCAACACAAGTTTTACAGCAGCGTTGTACAACCAGATGTTTTGAAGCTGTATATATCTTTTTACTGAGAACATTAAACCTTGGAATAACTGGAGTTATCTATAATCAAAAATGTCTGATTTTAAATTCGTGATCATGATAAGTTTTAGTTTCAAATTATAGGTTGTTGTAAAACACTGGGAATCTATTTTGTGAATTAAATTTTTTTTATGATTCCATGGCGTCCATAAGGCCTATACTCACTGCCTTGTGAAGTGTCTCTAATCACCGTTAACAAAAAAATTTAAGCCAAACAAGCAAACAATAGAAACAGCCGAGTTTTGCGACACACGAAAGATGAATGATTGTTGCTTTTATTCTGGAGAGCTGGGTTATATCACGCGCATGAGCGGAGATCCAGTGTAAAGATGTGTTTCAAAAAGAAATTATAATCTTATAGATTGAGACTTCAGATATATCGAGCACATCAAGGCGAAATTTGCACACATAGAGGGCTTGTAAATCTGATTTAGTAAACTATTTAATGAGCTTTTTTAAAGCTTTTTTCACCCTTTTGTCTTTACGCAAAATCTACCAAATGTATTGAGAGATTGAACTGCATATAATATTAATGATATTGCTCTGCTAACTTCTCCTATTTATGGAAATAATATTAGAAAAAAGAATTTCTTCAGATTTCTTTAAAAATAGGATAGGTATGTTCTATAGATAGATAGATAGCCGATATGCAATATATGTATGTATGATTCAAAGAATTTCCTGAAGAGATTTAACCAAAAATGAATTACCAAAACTTTCTGAAATCTGCTCCATTGCAAGTTTAAGGGCTCAAGAGTATTCATTGAATTATTTTTTTATAAATATGAAGTTTATATATAGCTACCGAACTTTTTGCTTTATTTGCAATGTTGCAATGTTCGCTTTTTAGCCGTCCACGTCAGCAAAAAAACTTTTAAATCATTTAGGAGTTTTTGTTTTGTGGCTTACAAAAAGAAATCTATGCGCCATAAATTAAAATTATCTTCGGAGCCATCAAGACCGCCTCAGTTAAGCTCCTCTGTACAAAAGAATGTTTTTTGTTAGTACTCAAAGAGGAATGCCGACGCGTTTGGCAAAGTTCAATCTGTGATGGGAAAAACAAATTTACCAGTAGATGCAACAATCAATCTTTAAGAGTTTTTATTCTCTTATTATATCTCTCTTATTGTGTAAAATCGGCTATTACAAAGGTAAAAATATGATATGATTTACTCACCCATTGAATACAAGAGGTATTTTTTGCTAGCTACTGCGCCAATTTCACTCTCTAAGACTAAGCTGCAAAATACATATTAGTCGATTTCCGCATATTAGTATTTTTAATCTCGAGGGCGGCCACATTTCTTAAAGATGTACTTGCCTCAAAGAGATTTAAAACACTTGGAAGTATTTATTTTTTTCGAAAACAAAATAGATCCAAGATGTATAACTTATAAAATTATACTGCGTTTAGCATGGTTCTTGAATTAATCCTTTAATTGGAGTGTACTGTCGGAATGCATTAAAAATGGCAAAATCAAAAAAGCCGAGTAGAAAACCAACATCTAAGAATCAAATATAGCTTTTATCAGTTCAATACATGAATTCCGACACGTAGTTTTTGGAAACTGCAAGTTTTTTTCGATACAAAAGATATTCTTTTGTCATGATGATACAAATTAAAAGAGTTGACAAAAACTGTAATCTTTAAAAGCATTCTGTTTGCTTTGGGTTCTGGATGTCTTCTTGTTTGGTTTTGCGGCCGACATGATCTCTGTACGTCGCATGCATATAAATCATTGTTTAAAAATACCACCGCAAATATTTATTATTTCTTGGCAAATCGTGAGTGATCTGGCGGGAACCTTATGTGAGTGAAAATGAGTTTATAATAGCTTCGAAGAAATATGAGTGGCTCTGGGAGCGCAACGCCAATTAGAAAGGCGACGTCACACGTCGTGTTCACTGTCAAATTTAATGAGCTCTGTATTGTAATGCGCTCACAGCGGTTATTGTGCTTAAGGCTGTTATTCTATCTTGTTTGTAAACCAATCAACCGTGCGCTCATTTGCCTGTCAAATAGCATCACAGTGACCTTTTTGACAATATTTTTAGGCTAGAGTGTTGGCAGTTTATACATCCAGTCAGCGATGGACAGATGGCTTTTCAGAGCCTTTCAAGTGAATGCATTGCCGCAAGTGACCTAACTCAGCGGGGTTTATGGAGAAATGTATTCTGATAGCTCATTTATGTGGTTTTTCTTCTTGAGCGTAAGTATTTTGTTTGGTCGTTGCTTTATGGTAAGTCTATGAAAAGGTCTGTTTGAGTCTTTTCCAGTATTCATCTGCTCCACTGGTTACTCCATTCCCAGGTTCTTCAAGCTAATTACAAAACGAAGAGCAAATCTGTGTTTTCCAACACCCCTAAATGCGGAGAGGCTTTGGTAAGGCGCGAATCTTTCAACGCATTTTAAATTTTTATCCTTACACAAACAGTATTTACGTTGTGTGTGTCTTTCTAATGTAATCTCCGATGGTGGCTTTTTCATTCACAAATAAAACATTACTATGTCTCATTTTATGTCATCACAAATTATTGTTTATAGGCGCAAAAGGATCTAAATTCCTTCTTGTGGCTGGTTCAGCGAACTCCACCAGCTTATTTCTTTGGAACGATACATGTCCCGTACACGCGGGTATGGGATTTTATCCCGTTAAACAGTAAAGAAGCATTTGAGTCAAGCAAACACGTGTATTTTGAACTTGATCTTACAAATGAAAGCACACTGGAAGCTCTTCGCAAATGTCAGCTTTTACCAAACAAAGGCAGACTCAAACATGTCTTGCCAAAACGACTGTACAAACGGTTAAAGCGACACCTTCGCTACATTCGAAAGATGATGGCCGAATGGCTGCGAGATCTGGAGAGTGATTTCCAATTTCAAAGTGGAACTTACGCCTCATACGCGGAAAATTTATACCAGCAATTAACCATGAACTGGGTCAGAAAGCGGCCAATATGGGTCATGTTAATGGTGAATTCACTAACAGAGACCGATATCAAAAGCAGAGGAATACCGGTCCTGGACCAGTATCTTGCAAGCAAAGCGCTGAAAGACCGCAAGGAAATAGGAGCCGTGGAATCGGTCGAGGAACAGTGCGAACCTCTAAATGCTCTGAATAATACTCAGGTGAGTCATTTATATGTTTTAAAAAGCATTAATAGATTTTACACCTTCAGCAATTCGTGTTGTTCCTTTTAAAAACTTTCTTCTTCTCCAAATCTCCACCCTTTAAAGTCAATTAACAACTTCCAGTTACTTAGCACAAATTTCATGTAAATTTCTACAGAGTTGTCGACATGTGTGCTGTAATTAACGAGCGCGTCATTGCAACTGCTATCACTCAACCGTAACAATAAGCGCTCTTTGCTCCATCTACTACATTTAAAACAGTTCTATGGTGCCAGTCAATATTCACATCTTGCTGACTAACACATGCTGCTTAATTAGGCGATGCTTCTAAAACTGCGATACTTTTATGCCACAAAACTGTTCTACTTTCTAAGAAGAGGTTTATAATTAAAAAGATATAATCACAACTTCTAAATAAAGCTGATTTCATAAAAAAATCAAAACTAGTTTCTTTATCTTTGAACTATGTTTCTTGACAAGACAAAACACAGGTTCCGTTTCTATGCTCATTTCATACAAATTTCATGCTTTCATTTTTATTTGCTCGTTAATCAAATTAACTAAAATGTAAATTCGTATAACACTAACAGATCAGAACAAAAGCACATGAAAATGATTTACTGAGAATATTTGATTGTGAATTTGCAAGTTTCTTTACGAGATATTTGATAAATTCTGAATATTTTCTAAACCACTTCAGTCTACGCTTGTTACGTCTGGCAAGACTGGTTCAACTAGATTTTGAAGCAACTAAAAGTGAAATATGTAAATTTGTTTTCATCATTAAAACAAATACATAATACCTGTAATTCCGGGGAAGGTGTTATACACTTGTAATCGTTTTGAAATCATTTGAAAAGGATTCCGAATTGTTCAATACAAAGTGAATACGGACTTGTTTGACACCGGCAATTATACTTCTTGAGCTTTTGCGGGTTTTCTTTGACATACTTAAATCTCTATGCTGATTGACAGTTTTTTAACATATTTCTTTAAACATTGAAACCCTTGGGCAGTGTGTACTCGCGGCATAGAGAAAACATGACAAGTTCCTTTTTCCGTCGCACGTTTCCTAGTGTAACAGAATTTGTCATATACCTGTGAAAAGAAATCAATGAAGCACAAACATTTTGTCAGCAGAAAAGTAAATCATTGCTAGCAACATGGATGGAATTGTTTTTTCTTTAAATATCTACAAAAATGTCTAGTGTTTTGGTTTTTAGATCATGTACAGGAGGGTTTTTCATTCATTGTTCAATTAACATAACTGCTGATTTTTTAAATATCTCCAGGCGGTCCTGCAATGTCAACAAATTGTTTCTACAGACAATAGCTCTAATTAAACTTAGAATGTTTCTACTCAGCAGGCAATCTTAGCTCAATTTGTTTTTAAAAACTTTACAATTGTTAGTCAGTTGTCTACTCAGAGGAACCCAAGCCTTGGTTGTTTTCATCCTATGAAATCACAAACAAGCGCGCGCGCTCAGTATGCGTATTTTCCCGCCATTTCCTTTTTTCATTGCTGTTTTCCGTCTTGTAAGAACCCCAAAGTTCCCAGTCATTGTACTAGCGGTCTTTTTGTTACAATAAATGATATTCAAAGCACACATGTTAAAACCTCAATGTTATTTCTTTCCATCAAAACAAACTTGGTTCTCAGCGTTTGGCATTATTACTTTTAAAGTTTCTTGTTTAAAAGTAGAGTTATCTTGCGATAAATGATAGTTTTGTGCAAAAACAGTTTCTAGTTTTTCAAATTGCGATCGGTTTCAAACGTCCGATTCAGTGCTTACTAATATCACAACCGCCAAACTTTTTTAAGTCATGGTGAAAATATGTTCAAGAACTGATGTAAATTTGTTTCATATAATCCGATATCACATGGTTTTGTGATTGCATTTTGATATCTTTCATTCTTTGCCAAAAGCGGCTCCTAATTTTAGCGATTGAGTTGTGCTCTTGTCAATTGATGCTAAAATTAGTCCTGGTTGATCCGTTTTCAGAAGCGAGATATTCGCAAATCGCAATGAGAAAGATTAGTGCATCGCGTGAAAGGAATTACCAAAAATATTAGAATAGCTTTGTAACCCAGGTCGCGTTCAATGTATCATTATATGTAATAATGGGAATTCCAAAAGTACCTTGGGACAGATGACATTTCCAATTATGTTGCAGGTAGTGTAAAATGACACATCATTTAAATGGAAAATGTTTTGCCCGTACCTTTTTTTGTTGCCGACGCGAAAGGAGAAACACAAGATGAGACAGCCTAAAATTCTTTCTTGGTCAAGATTTATTTCCGGCAATCGAGGCAATCGTCAGCTTCCGTTTCAAACTTTTTTGAAAATTTTTATTCTAAGAGGACCATTGTCATTGCCTATTTATTATCGATCACAACCATAAAAATGCTATGTTTTTATGTTTTTATTTTCCCTATCAATAACGCGGGAAGCAAACAATTTTCTTTTAAAATTCGTATTAGGTAAAAAAATACATCAAAAATCTCAAGCCGCAGCTTATCAGTAATTAATTGAGTGTGAAAATGATATCAAATTTTTGAGATAATAAAGTTGATCTAATAGGGCAACTAAATTCATTCGTCTCGTTATTGGGAATCATAAAAGATTAATTTCAGCATGTATAAACATAGAATAGTGACATTTAGATCAATATTTTTATAGCAGAAACTTTTACAAATTTATCCGATTAGATACGAGCAGACATTTCCGTGGTTTGTAATTGACACCGACATGTCCATACTTGTCAATTGTCGAAGTCATTCACCTGGTCGAAATGAATTTAGGGAACTGATAAAACGTTGTGGTGAATGACAAGTTTAAAACGCGACCTGTTTGAAAATAAAATGTGCTTAAAGAAAGGTCATTTTGCTAAGATTTTTTTAAATCAAATGATCTAAAATACACTTATACAAGAACACCGATTGAAACGAATAACGAGGCTCAGATTTCGGAAATACTGAGACTCGATGATTTGACCTCGCTCATTGCTTTTAAAACAAAATTCGGATCTATTCTGAAACTAGTAAAACTAAAAGGAAACAAAAAATATATAAAATTCAAAATGTCCAAATTTTAAAAATCGCGAGGATTGGGGAAAAACGTACGGTTCTTATACAAATGTAAAATGTATATAGCATTAACAATCTATAATTATTAAAACTAGTAATAATCATAGATTATGCAACTATGTTCTTTCAATTATAAAACGTGGAGAATTCGATTTGTTGTTAGCGTTGCAAGATTCTTAGTCGAGCGACTTCTTTTTTCTTTTCGGAAGAATATTTGATGATTTAGTATTTTCTTGAGAGTGCTGTCTTCCGTATTATCTATTATGTCTAACTCTTTAATAATCTTTCTTCTCTTGGTTGATCTCGAAGAAAATGACATCAACGCCTTGCAGAGGCAAAGTCAGTGAACGACATTTTACCTCGAAAAGCTATAGCATTTAACGAGATTAGGAAGCGTTTATCTAACTCACGCAACAACTGTACCCCTCCGGATTATATAACTACCACTAGATATCTACGTACCTTGATACTTTAGGACATGAAAGCGAGGCTAAGTCAGTAACATTTTGCATCGAAAAGCTATAGCATTGGACGATATCAGGAAGCATTCGTCTAACTCACGCAAATAAAATGTTTTAGATGTTTTACACCAAATGCCATTTGCGGTTAACTAATTGCTCACCTCATTTTGTGTTTGTTAATACGGTTAAAAATACATTACAACGTAAAATCTGATAAATGGCGGTACCGAATTATGCCGGAAACAACTTTTTATCAAACTCCGATTGCGTGCAGGAATCTATCTTGTTTTGTCGCATTGCCTAAACAAATTAATATGCAGAGAAAAAGGCACTAATCTGATAAAAGCTCTGAAGATATTTTTCATATATCTCAAGTTAATTAAAAGTACATTGGTAAAGGCACACTTTTGCACATTTGCTTTGCACAACTAAAACTAGCTAGAAGCTTCAAATATTATTGTTTTAAAAGGTTTTGATTTGTAAATCATAGAAAAAAACATTAGAAACTTTGAAAACAGAATGATTTCAAACCAATTTTAAAGTATTCGCTGTCAAAATCATTAACAAAACATTTGGGTGTTAATCCCTTGTCCTCGTTTTCATGTAGCTGTGTAATTAAACGCGTGTGCAGTACAAGATCGACTGTTAGCAAGACCATTCATTATACAGAATGGGTCAAGTTGTAAAAAATGAAATTAAATATAGCGACTTTAAAGCTGTTTTCATTTTGTCATTTGCACTGAGCTAATATTTCATGCAGATCTGGTTAGCCTAGTTGGTAGTCTATCGTGCGGGAGGTCTCGGGTTCGAATCCCGGCCTGAGACATTGATACGTCATACATTTTCACTTCCATATAAGTACACCCAATAGCAGTAAAGCTCTCTAAGCTTTGCAATTGATTGGTTCAAAAACGATGGTCTCTAATTTCTAAGAGGGTTTACCAACACTCAGGGTCTTAAAATAATTGAGGAGAAAGTGCTGCCTTTGCTATAACATCTGCAAATGGTTAGACGTTCACGTTTTCTCGGATAAGGACGGTAAAGATTAAAAGAAATTATGAGAACATTGAGTCTCAGATTAACCAAAAACTAAGCTGAAATATTCCTGAGACATTGATACGTCATACATTTTCACTTCCATATATGTAAACCCAATTGCAGTAAAGCTCTCTAAGCTTTGCAATTGATTGGTGATGGAATTTTTCTCTAATTCAGAGCATTTTAAAGGAAAAGCACAGACTGAGGCTGAACAAAAGCGAAAATAATTTTCGTTGAAACTTCACTGAATCTTGAAACTCATATTCGCAATGAGCCTGTGCAAGATAAAAACACAGAAGCACCGTTTCTCATATATATGAACTATTGTTGCGAACGATAAAGGTATATAGACAACTACTATTGTTTTTCAAATCATGTTTATTCATTAAGATTTATTCATTGAAAGTGAAACACTGCATCTATTGTTACATTACATTGTATCCAGGTAAATATTTTAGCTGCTCTACTTTCAACATGTGCCTTGGCTCTACGGTGCTACCGCCTGTTAAGGCTCGTGTCTTCGTTTGTCTGGCTCGTTGGTAGACAACCATTGTTCAATATCCATAAACCGCACACGCGATATTCCATTTTAGAATTCCAGGATACCGCTAGATATAGGCAACAAGGGCGCGTGCAACACAGGCTTAAACTCAACTTCGAGCTAAATATTCAAAACTTCCAGTGATTTTTTGGAGTATTCACAAGTACACGAAAAATTTCAGTTTTTAACTGAGATTTTACAGGCACTTTTTAATGCCACATTGCACGCAACATTTGTTGTGGAGGTGAACACACGGTGCAACAAAATTACTTAACATTGCTCGCCCAACAAGACGTTATTTAATAAAAAAAAACCTTGTTGCGCGCGATGTTGCATACATTGTTGCACCATGTATCCACGTACAAAAAGTTTGTCGCGCGCGATGTTGCATATATTGTTGCACCGTGTGTCCACGTACAAAAAGGTTTGTTGCGCGCAATGTTGCAAGAGTAGAGCGCGATTGAACTTTAGTTTTTTTGCATGCAATGTTGCTTCAGCAAAATTGCAACAACCCTATTGCGCGCCTTACCTCAAACAAAAATAATTTTTTGAAATTGATTTTTTTGGACTGGCTTCTCGCCGCATGTATTTTCGCATAGTTTTTGTAGTGTTTGAAAGCCAGAGACTGATTTGAGAGTTGTTTACTTTACAAATATTCGGACACGCGAATTGGAGAATATTATTTCCATGGAAACACCATGCAACATCTCATTTATGATTTTATTTCCTCAAGATTCTAATGGTTCGGGTGTAAACACAGATCACTTGAAATCAAAAGCTATGCTGGCCTGGTCGGTTAAAATCAAGATATCGTTTTGTCAAAATGTGGCTGTAATTTTACTGTTGGCTCTCTGAAGGCCCTGATAATTACATCTTTAATGTAAGACCCAGAACTTGAATTGTAATTCTGTACAGTGCGCTGATCTAATCCCTTGATCAACCCACCTCCCCTTCCCTTAAAGTTAGCATTGATCGGCTTTCTGTCCCATTTAAATTAGCATTGACCCTCCCTTAAAGTTAGCTTTGACCCGCCTACCTCTATCAAAAATAGCTTTGACCACCCTCCTCTCCCTTAAAGTTAGTTTTGACCCGATTTCTCTCAATTAAAGTTAGCATTGACCCACTTCCTCTCCCTTAAAGTTGGCATTGGCGTTTAAACAGAAGACAACTAAAAACTGAAATATTGCTTTTTTGCAGGTCATGTTTGCCTTGAATCAATCTTTGTCGCTTCAGGAGAGAATTCGCTACGGAAAAGCAAAAATGACATACACAACTGACGATCTTGTCCGTTTGTATAACTGTGGTGACTTAAGCTCGGTATTACATCAAACGCAAAGCATCAAAGTTGTAGAGTTGAAAGAAAACTCGACAATGGAGGAGCGAGACTTGCAGAAAGCACAAGAAATTCAAAGCCATCTCACACAAGAATTAATTTTTAAAAGAAATGAACGAATGGCGAACAGAGTGAAAGAACTATTAAACAAGCACCGACATAGATCGTTTTTCTTTGCATTTGGAGCAGGTAAGCATACAATTGAATGGAGTTGGTAATGAAAACAAAGGCTTCATTAAGCACCAATCAAAGAATCAACCAACCAATTGTCGTAATTAAATAAACCAATTACAGAGACACGTTCAATTATAAAAACCAGAGTTACAATTTGTCTGTTTTTATAAAAAAGCAGGAAACAACAAGAATGCCATTGGCTGTCCTAAAACAACAAATGGCATGAGTATTGTCCAAGACACAGCGAAAATACCATAAGCGGTACAGTAAGATAAGGTTAATGATGCATATGTAATGTTGAACCAGAACATAAGTAAGCCACAGGCTCATACTTTTGTACTGCCTCAACTAATTTAGTTTGCTTATTAAATGCATTTCATTTACTTTAAGAAACTAAAACAGCGGCATGATAATATTTGGTACAACTAAAACAATTTCGCAAACAACTGCACAATCAGTTTCAGGTTAAGACTTTTGATCACCTTCGTAAGTAGATTTAATCAATGATAAAGCTAATCGCTTCTGGTGTGGTTATGATAAAAAATTTAAATTGACTATGGTGATAAATATATCTTATTAGACAGTCAGTTAGTATGTAGTATGGCTGGATATTTTTACGAGTCTTGTAGTATTTTTACGAGCCCAAAGGGCAAGTCAAACTACACAACGAGTTAAATTATCCAGCCATACTGCATACTAAACTGTCTAATTAACAATTAGACTACGAGTCCGAGTTTTTTTACGAGCTTGTAGAAAACGAGGGCGAGTAGTCTAATTGTTTTAGTACAAATTTACGGCAATGTTCTCATTGCATAAAAATGTGGAGTAACGTTTACGAAAAAATGTTTTATTGTGTTTACAAAGATTTCAAACACTGTGCGCGATGTGCACTAAGGTGGAAAACAAATCTTTCTTATGGATACACAGGTAAAACCATTACCATTAAAACTTTTCATTCCATATTTAGTCGCTATTTTCGTTTTTTCTGGAACTGCTCTTTCTTTTCAATTTTTTTGGTCCGAAATTTCGGCAAATTGTCGCGACGCCATTGTTTCTTTTTTTTTCTTAAAGCGATTCTTGTCGGTCATGTACATGAAGCTTCGTGATTGGTCAAAATTGATAGAAGAACGATTTTCATTGGATAAAAAACAGTGAAAGAGCCAATCAAATTCACAGATTCACAATAGAACATTGTAAATTTATACTAATAAGATATATTTATCACCATAGTCAACTTAGCGACGTATCTAGAGGAAGACAATGTACTTTTTATAAGTCTTTCAGCTCTGTTAGTGTTACGTGAAAACTCGTGTCACGTTTCCTAGTGCATTTTTTTTTAAATGAACTCTTTTCATTATTAATATTGATTGTTCTCATGATCACACATTGTCAACCTTTTCAAAAATCAAAATTGCAAATTTTGAACATTAATTAAAACAGTTTTAATTAAGTAATGAATAACTACTGAATACCCCTCATTCATCGTTAACTTAATTTTGTGAATTTGTTTGTAGAGAACAACAAATGCCTGAAATAAATCACCAAGTTATTACCAACCATCGTTGAGTATTCTATAGTTGTGCCTTAAAGAAGAACAATTGTTAATGCTTATTTCAGATAGCATTTCAGCAATGAAGCGGTTTTATTAAATTTAGGATAACTTTTTGGTTGAGATTTTCTTGTTGTTACTTTTTTTGGCAGTCTTCTTTTTGGTTTTATTTAATTTTAATCCCCAGTTATTTATCGCTGTTATTAGCACATTTTATTAATTTGCTTTAAAAGATATTTGTTCTTATCTGTCTCTTATAATATTACCTTCTTTTTTTTACAGGTCATTTTCTTGGTAATTACAGCATCATCGATATTCTACAAAAGGATGGATATGAAATCAATCACGTAAAACCAAACCAGAAACTCCCAAAGTTAGTAATGAATAATAATAATAATAATAATAATAATAATAATAATAATAATAATAATAATAATAATAATAATGAACATATACAAGTTCTTCCCTGAGGGATTTGCAGAACCAGTTTACAAGCATATACATTTGAGGTCAGAAAGTCCGCTGAAGCGGCTCACATGTACTTAACACGCAATTTGTGAGCCGATAAGAAGTGCCCTCAATGGAAGAAACAGACCACAACACCGGGATCACCACCCTGGTCTTTGCGAGAAGTGTGTGGGTTCTTTTAAGGTCCCCGACAAAGAGATCGAGAGACTGGACCTACGGTTTAACGTCCGTTTCCTAAAGACGCGAAAGTCTAACCATTTGCAGATGTTAGAGCAAAAGCATCACCCTGAGTGTTGATCCGGCCGGGAATCGAACCCAAGACCTCCACACAGCAAACTGGCGCCTTACCAACTGGGCTAACCAGGCGGCGGTTGTAATATCGGTAATATTATTTGGTATCGTCTGAGACATATATTCAAAGTTATAATTACTGAGAAAAAAGGCTGCTGTTATTCCGATGTAGATATTGTGAAAAGCAGTCCACTCCTGTGTATGGGCGCAATATTCTTCCGAAGAGATTAAATATTCTTATAAAGCAGCTTTGATTTGGGTGGACGTGGTTGGCGCAGTTAGTAAGATCTCTGCTTTCCAACTACAAGGTCCCAAGTTCAATCCCTGCAGTTTGCCCAAATTCAAATATTTGTGTGATCTTCTTTTCCACCTAAGCCAACTCAGCTTTCCATCCTCACGGGGTCGGTAAATGCACCAGTGTCTGCCGTGAGCTAACCTGCAATGGATTAGTGTCCCGTCCAGATGGAGTCAAAGACTCTCATCCGCTTCACACTACAGAAACCGGAGATAAGCGCCCGCCCCATGGGCCACTAGGCTTGTATAAGTATTTAGCTTTTATTTACTCTTGGCAAGGTTTTCAAGTTACGTTATCATTTTTTCTCCTGCAAATAGAGCAAAACAAGTAGTCATTTTGATAAACATCGGCTTACAAGCTGGCAGAAACTGGGAAAAGTCTTTATTGGACCAATATTTAAAACGTTAACCCTATCTAGCCTTAGCTGAATCAGCCCCCCCTTCTTCCCCAGGGCATTCTTATGCTTAGTTTTAACACCGTAAGGAGTTAGAAGTTGATATTTTGTGACTTTTTCTAAAATTTCTCCATCTTTTGCAGTTCTGTTAAACAACCTTCGAAATCATGTTAAGGCACTGTATTTTGGACATGATTTGTTCATATTATTAATTGAAAGTTTTAATAAATTTTGTTGAAAACTTGAAAAGCACATGTTTTCATAAATATAAAATTTTAGTTGGGAGAATTAGGTAGAATTTCATGAGATAAATGTGCTATTGGTCTTTTCAGGTTTAAAAGGAAAAAGAATGTCTCAGGTCGCCTGGAATGTAGGCGATTATTTAGAAGAGGCAGACCCTGCAACAGGAGAAAGAAGCGACGGAAAAAGATTACTACAGTGGCACCCGCTCCTTCTTTCTGGTCTGTGAATTTTCTAACAGCCAAACCTAAGGTTATTGATGAAGATATTGACTTCAGGTACGCGATTTCATTACTGGGTCACCTGTGGTAAGCCTACTCATAAAATAGGGTTGTTTTTCAGTGATTCGTGTCGTCGACACAAAATGTGTGGCTAGACTTTAGAATACCTCAACACTGCCTTTAATGGCATGGTGATTCATTCTGCGCATTGGTCGATCTATAAAAACAAATAAGCGGAATTTCATTAACCACAGTGTCGGGGTATTCTAAAGTTGCTCCAAATGTGTATCTGGAATTCCTTGCTGCCCTAGATTGACTCGCAAGGTTAATTTCTTCCTCGATTTTGTTGTGAGGAGAAGAGGGATCTAGGATGAAAGGTAGCCCAGTGAACGCTTCTAAATTGTCCTGTATTTTATTTTAAAGGCATGTTTTCAATTGAAAGCAATACAGTTCTAAAGTTATACAGTTACCTTTGTAACTGATTATAGCCTCCTCGCAGACGTTTTTGCGTCAGACCTTCCGAGTTCCTACCGACAAACGTCTGCTGAACCGAGCTGAACATTCCATTCACATTGTTTTTCAGGCCGTACGTTGGCCAATCACATAGCAGCTTTAAAAGGCACTGTTGATTTCCTGCAAAATGTCAACCTTTCTGCACCTGTGAGAGCAGTTTTCCGAAAGATTTTTTTTTTTTTATGTTTAGTTTTGAAAGATTTTACTCCTAAAAAGATTTTAAATGATGAAGATTGTTTAAAAACCTGAAAAGGATACAAATATATGAGAAACCAGGTCATAACATTTCGACTTTAATTAATTTTGCACTAGCTGTCCTCTGGCTTTTTTTAGGGACATTATGAAACATCAACTGAAGTAAAGACGACGGCGGTTGTCAGAGATATTGTTTCTCGCTTAGTTTTTCCGTTTTAGATTATCCATAAATTTTCCCGTTAGATTTTACCCAAGATTCTCAAACAATAAATGGTAAAAAGTTCATTCTCGAAGGCAAACAAAAACTGTCGAATTTTGTTATTTGACATTGTCGTTGTCCACGAAACACAAAAAATGAAATTTTCGCTGCGTATCAGTGAAGACGACGGTGAGCAACTGGTCAGCTTGCTGCATTTCAACGAGTGATTAATGTATTTTGTAATCAAGGCCGTTGTTTTCTCCCTTAAGCTTTTTCTTCGCTGTCGCCGCTGTCGCATCTTCAAGTCCCTATTGAATCCACTATCCTGAAACTTGGTAAACTAACCCTAACCCCGGTTTGTAGAGAGGGAACTGGGAATGACTAACACAAAAACGTCTGTGAGCAGGCTATTGTGATTGGTGTTATATAGGTAACACATTTGTTGTCTAGATAGCCATAAGAAAGAAACGCCTGCCTAGATTAGCTCGCTATCTGCTGGCGGTGTTCATTATAAGTAACTTTTTGGAAAACTTAATAAACTTGAAACTTGAACTATTAGAAATGATAAAACATTTGCTAGCAGTTGATTGTAGTGAAACATGTTTGGTCTTTGTACCGTGTAAAACCTTTTGGTAACTTACATGCTTCTTTGTATAAGAACCAGTAAATTTTTCCGAAGCTCATCGTTCTTAATTTTTTTGTGATTTCATCCTCAAATAATCTTAAATTTTGTTCTTATTTCCAGCAGTTCTAATTGAAAAAAAATATATAATAGAAGCAACTTAGGCAGTGCAAACCGTGCGCCTCGCATCAGTTTATAACAAACGTGAAACACCGTAAGACTTCTCGTTGCCAAAGAACTTAAACTAATCAGCTCTATAGCAAATTTTAAAAAAGAATTAAAACGTAGGTATAAAACAGCCATTAGCTCTAATTACGATGTTGACATTATGCGTACGTGGCGTTCAATCTGTTTTAAATGTAGACACATCCAGGATTTATCTACCGGTAATTTCAATATGCTGTTAGTTTTTAAATTTTATTACTTTTAATATCTTTGTAAAAGATTGTGTTTTAATAGGTGAATGGGGATTACTGTGCAAAGGAAGAGGCGGGATAGATTAGAATGGGGGAGGGGGAAAGATTAGTTATTTTTAGCTTAAAATTGTACATTTTTTTAGTATTGCTGGGAGTTAACCTAGGTTAGGGTTTTACCCTGTTGTTATCTCCATAGTTGTGCTTTTTTCCTTTTTATTGATTGTTTTAACTTTCATTTTGAATATCTTTATGTATTTTAAATGCACAACTGAAATTAATTAAAGTTAAGTAAAGTAAAGTAAAGTAAAGTAAACTGTATTTTATATTATGTTTCTAAACTAGTTTATGAAATGTAGAAGTCTCTAAGTAAAACATATTCATAGATACTCTGAGCTTCAGCCTGAGATTGTTCTTAATTTTTTTAATTTTGACCAATTTGAGTCTAGTTGATCTTAAGATTCTGACACACCATGCAACGTTTCATGCAACATTGCCTGCAACAAATTTGTTTCAATGTGTGTCCACCCATGAGTTTGTTGCATGCAGCATTGTATGCTACAATACTGAAGTTGAACCGCTCTCTATTCTTGTAACATTGTGCGCAAAAAGATATCTTTTCAAAGGAATTCTTGTTGGAAGCCGTTTTAATTGTTGTAAAATGCATGGGTAAGTACGAAGTTGTGTGATTTTGTTGCACCGTGTGTCCACCTTCAAAAAAATTGTTGCGCGCAATGTTGCATGAAATGTTGCACCGTGTGTCCACCTTCAAAAAAATTGTTGCGCGAAATGTTGCATGAAATGTTTCACGGTGTGTCCACCTCTAAAATATTTGTTGCACGCAATGTTGCATGAAATGTTGCACCGTGTGTCCGTGACTTTATTATAAAGTTTTTTTCTTGTTAAAAAGCGTGTAATCCACAACGGTGTTGCAAGAAATGTTGCTCGAAACATTGCTTCGGGTAACTTTGGTTTATTTAGACATTTCTTTTTGAACGTTTAGGTCACGTTTTTTTGGTTTAAAAGTGTGTTTATGCTTTTCTTTATTCCTAGAAGAAACAGTGGAGATATTGCCATAATTAAGAAGATAAATAGCTGGAAAAACGAGGCCTCTTACGTACAAGCAAACAGTTGGGGGCTGCTACTACAAATGTTGTGTGTATTAATATTCACATGGATCGCTCAGGGTGTCATACAACGCTAGTAACTCCTAAACGTACAACAACAACCAAGAGTTCTCCACCTTAATTTGCTATCGAGGTTTAAATTTGCAAAGTGCAATGCTTGAATCGTTTCCAAGACAGCCGAACCCTTAACAATCCTCTACTGTACAGGGAACATTCAAACAACTGGACCATTGCAAGACAATATAAATATGATGTATTATACTAAAGATCTAGAGTTTTGCCTACAGTGTCTGATATCGAATTTGTGAATCAGAACTCTGATTGTTATCCTCGTACAGAGGACTGGAGACTCCATGTTTAGGCATTGATGCGCCCGTTGTACATTTTTTTTTACTAAATGGTAAAGACTAAAATTATATATGCATATATTATATCAAAATAGAATTTATTAAAGATATTTAAATCTATAGAATAGTTGTTATGTATTGGGCTACCTATGACTTATATGGGTTTCCTGAGTAACACATGCTTTTGAAGTAAACAAGCGAACGGCCGCCATTGTTGTCTAATTGCAATTGGTTGTTTTTTTCCTAGTCTGCTTTTAGTTAGTATTATAACAATGCAGTTGATGTTCGCGGGCGTAAATATGTTTTGGGCCAGACTCAGGATATATATTTAATGTAAGTTGTGTTCTAAGCCCGGATAATACACGCCACAATGCTGGCCAAAGTTAATATACAATAACGTAACAATAGTTACTTGAGATATATGATTTTTGGTGAGTGAAATGCCTTACAGATATTGTTTTTACTTTTCTTGCCTTCTCAAACTCAAATATTATTTATATTTGTTCGCATT
>JAOTRI020168080.1:0-19698 GCA_028564885.2 Zoanthus sanctaehelenae
TCTTTAATTTCGCGATTTTTTTACAATCGCGAAAAACGCGAAATTAAAGACCCGCGAAATTAAGTACCAATAAGGTAATTTGGAGAAAAAACGTCGCGTCGTGGGATGCATGCGCGCTCACAAAGTCACATGATACGAAAGTCATGTGATCTTTTGAAGACAAACTTTAATTTAAAAGTTTGGTGATTTTCTCTAAACAAAATGTTTCTTTGGGATCAGACACAATATTCCAAGAAAAAGTACATTTATACCTTAAATGTTTTTCTCGGAACTACTGCCTGGAATATTGACAGTAAAGGTGAAAGTGCAGCCGTGAGACGTACCACCTTCATTCAAGCCGTGAACAAGTTCCTGGCTGTTCTTTTGTGACTACTGAGATTTTTCAGTCGGAAATGCTAATGTTGTATCGATGTAGTATAAATCAGCTGCTATGTCGCCTCTTTTGCTGAAAATTTTCAAAAAAAGGTTTTAGCGTTTTGTTTGCTCCTGTGAAAAGGTCACCGGAATAGCGGTAAGAGATTTTTTGTTGCAAATTTCTTGCCGACAGAAAAAAAGAAACTTTTGCAGATACCTGTAACGTTAAGTTTCTGCATATATTTTTCTCGATGTTTAGGGTAAATTACTTTCTTGTTGTTGAAACTTATATTTTATTGTTTACATTGTAATTTTAACACTCGACAGTTTTCGTTAACAAGGCACTGTATTTTGATTTTTCGCCTTAAAATTTCAAAAACCCTTTACCATAAAATAATTTTAAACCAAAATTTAATGCCAGTTTTGTGTTGTTTGGTACAGCTCCCTCGTTCATTAAAATAATTTCCCCCTCGGAAACCAAAGCGAAACTAGAAGCCATTTTGTTTTGTTTCCATGCAGCTTGGAGGTGAATAGTCGTGGCTAATCACCACCAAGTTAGCCAATCAGCGTGCGCGAAAAGTACTATTCACTTCTTTGGTATATACTAATATTCATTTAGTATCTACAACAAAAAAACGTCATTTCATGTTTTTAGATGGACTTGTATTCCCTCCGCACACTTGTTAAGGGGATCAGCACCTCCTCCCCAGCGTCGCTATGGTCACAGTATGGTTGCCTATAACAACAACACTTACCTCTATGTGTTTGGTGGAGTTGCAGAGAATAACCTACCTAATGATTTGTACAGGTACCTGAGGATAAATTCAGTTCTTCTCTGCCATGGCCTACTGGGGCAGTTTTAATTTGCCCAGGTTTCTTTCTTTCTGTTGGTCCATTTTCATCCAGTTTTTCATATATGTATTCAAGTTTTTCGCTTGTGCACGAAATTACTTTTAGTAATAGGTAGAACCTCTTGGAATTCAAAATCAAAATTTTTTTTTACACCATATATTACAATATAACATTTTTAGTTAAAATAATTTTAAATTTGCAGACAGATGGTGCTGGGACTCCTGAAATAGTAGTACTAAACAAATCAGGAATCCCAGTTACAATACATTAAGTTAACAAATTTAGTGGTCGTATTCAGAAAATATGAAGTCGTAAAAGATACAACACAATACAAAAAAAGGCCACAAAAATATACAAATAGATATATAACATATATGTGTACTAAGTAATTGAATAATTATATAATAAACTATATCAATGTCTAAGACAATGTAATATTAAATCAGTATTATAAGTACTTAATAGCTGTTGATGAAAAAAGATTTGAGATGTTTCTTGAATGAAAATTTAGATGGTTTAGATTTAATTTCTTTAGAGATTGAGTTCCATAGTTTGGGACCAGGAAAGCAAATATAAAACTTTCCATAATTAGTGCGAGGTTTTGGTAGTGAATAAGTAGACTTAGAAGCTAATCTAGTATTATAGAAATGAGTATGAGAAATGTAACTTGTAGGAATCAGAAAAAGTTAGAATCTCTTGGAATAAGAAAAGAGTAAAGCCTCAAGAAATCAGAACATTTCTTTATTGTCCATATAGAGTTTATGGACAGTCTTCATATTTTTTCCTCATTTTTGACAGCGTTTCAACAGTGCTTAGGCTTTTTTTTCAGGGCTTTTGATGTTGTTTTGAAAGCGAATTTCAATGTAAATTTCCACCCTGCATGGGTGTTAAGTGGAGTATTTTTATTGTATAATGTTCTCACACTGTAGAGGTTTCTCTAGAAAGTCCCTGTAGCTCCTAAAGGTGATAGCAGCAATGTGCACATGGTGCTCACTTGTCATGAAATTCCTGGAAAAGAGCTGAAACTAAAAATTTTTGTAAGAAAGATAATAGAGAACTTAAGGAACGGACGTTCTTGTTGTCACGGACACCATCCGGAAGTAAACTGTCAACAGTTTATTATGTACCTGATCACGTCATGGGGTCGTGGTGACCTTCACGGAGGCCTTCAAGCTGCGTTTTGCCTCCGTGTTGGTCTGTCGGAACTGCAAAGTTTTTTCATCAAAGTTATATTTCCAAGCACCGAAAAGATTGACAATAAATCTTTTTAAGATGTTAATTATAAACTTACAATTACTTTAACATTGACTTTTGCTCCAGGTCTATATTGTTAGTCACTGTGTACCATGTATACAGCAAGAAAACTCGATAAAGATGTTTACGTAATCCCACTTGCTTTTGCCGTAACATATTAGGTGTAGACTAAAAACCTTTAAAATGTAATATCTCAGATTTTTCTTTGTCTATGTAATGAAAGTCTTTTAAAACTAATACTAAAAAAATTACAAAAATTCAGTCATATTTTACATGCAAAACGTAGTTTACTTTTCAGTTCTTTCATCGTCTTGGGGGCTAGATCTTTATACGTTGCCCCGTCAATCATACTTTAGAAGCTCTCTTTGAGATTGAGAACAGGCGACTTCGCTAGCCAGCTAACTTTAAATTTGTTACCGTACTATTTAAGGTTTGACTTGGATGATCACACATGGGAAATTATCGATGTGACACCGGAAAGCGAGGTTAGTTGGATTTCATTTGCAATAAGTTTGTAGTGAAAAGCTTTGTTTTAATTCACATATTTCGGGGAGATATACGGATAGTAAAGCTGTGAATAAAAATTGGTGTGAATAAAGAACTAATATGAAACCTCACAGTATGATGGAAAATCATAACGTAAATACTTTTAACCGAACAAAATTCATGTTTTAATGTCATTAGTTTTTTGTGATGTAAAGCTTTTGCTTTCATTAATTTTTACTTAGTTTTTCCCTCGATAACAACAAGAACAGAAGGATGTCAGTATATTCCTTAGCGTATAGCTTGTATTTTGGTCAAGGCTGGAACATTTTCTCAATTTATTTCATCTCATTGGACAATTTAGCAGGTGCCAGTCCGAAAATAAACATTTCTTAAAAAGATATTGAACTATGAAAAAAATGGGATTTTTCCATGAATTAACCCTTTCACTCCCAATCAGTAATCAAGACTCAACTTCTCCTTTCATAACAAATACAAAATAAGACATTTAGTAATGAGTTCAAAGGTTAAATCATGATTGAGTGAAAACTACTGTGGCAATTTTTTCTTTAAAAAAGGGTTGTGGTCCTTATAATTATTAAGCTCTGGGTAATTGCAAATCTGCTTTTAATATGAACAGCAGGTAAACATATGAATGGAAGAACAAAGAATAACATAGCCCAATCTATATTTGTAAGTCACGACGAATGACAAAACGTCTAGTCTCTCTTTTCTCTGTGTAGGTACCTTCAGGGCGACTGTTTCATGATGTTGCCCTTCTAAATGGTGCTATGTATGTGTGCGGTGGAACTGTGGATAATAATATCAGAAGTGGAGAATTGTACAGGTTTCAGGTAAACTTGATAGAAAACCCATTTCAAGATAATGTTTTAATATGTAACGAAGACTTAGCTGGCGGTCACAGAGTCGCGAATTTTGTTGACATTACGTGAAGCTGCTGCAACAATCACACTTGTAAATACTCTTTTGACATTACTTGAAGCTGTTTGCAACAATCGCAATTGTAAGTATTCTGTTGACATTACGTGACGCTGCTCCAACAGTCACACTTTTAAATACTCTTTTGACAAACGTGAAGCTGTTGTAACAATTGCAATTGTAAATATTCTGTGGATATTACGTGAACCTGTTGTAATAATGCATTGTAAGTATTCTGTGGATATTACTTAAAGCTGTGGTAACAATCAGAATTTTAAGTATTCTGTTGACATTACCTGAAGCTGTTGTAGAAATGACGATTGTAAGTAGTCTGTTGACATTACACGAAGCTGCTTTAACAATCAGGATTGTAACTATTCTGTTGACATTACGCGAAGCTGTTGTAACAATCGCATTTGTAAGTAATCTGTTGGCATTACGCGATGCTGTTGTAACAGTATTCTATTGACATTATTGAAGTAATTAAACATTAGAATGGGCTTTTGAAATCTAAATACAAGGTAAGGTTTAGAAAGTCATTAACGCTTGTTTTATCCAGCTGCGACATTTTTTTACTTTTTTTTGGTTTCTTTCTTTCAATAAATACATGTAGTAAATTAGTATACTGTTTAACTGTTAGGGTGGACGTGGTTGGCGCAGTATGTCAGATCTCTGCTTTCCAACCACAAGGTCCCCAGTTCGATCACGGCACTTTGACGAGATCATCCTACCGGGGTAGGTATGTGAGTACCAGCGTCTACTGGGAACTAACCTGCGATGGATAAGTGTCCCGTGCTGGCGGAGTCAAAGACTCTCATCCGCTTAACACTACAAAAACCAGAGATAAGCGCTGGCCGCATGGGCCACTAGGCTCGTATAGGATTTAGCCTTAGACTGTTAAGTAAATGCGTCTAATTAACGCTTATCAAGATTGAATTAGTGAAGACAGTCGGAAGACATTACCTACAATACCAAAATGGGAGATAAGCGCTCCCACCATCTTTTATGGAGTGGTTATAGATAAAACGTTCGTGGAGTAATGATCACAGATTTCTTGTTTCACAGTTGGCGTCTTATCCTCGATGCACTTTGCGAAGTGATTTTGGACGTTTATTAGATAGCAAACAGTTTTGCGATATGGTATTTATTGTTGGACAGGTAAGACAAATAACCTCAATCTTATGACAGAAAAAATCCTATTAATTCTAACAGTGTTTGCACAAAAAACATTTGTTATGAATTAAAATTGCTATCATTCATTTTGGCAGCTGGATTATATTATGTTAAAAATTATTTATTTGCATTTTCTAGAACACAGTTTGGAATAGTTACGTTCATGTTACGTTTATCTTGTGTTCGTAAATAACTTGTTCCAAAATTTGGACTCGCTACAAGGAAAACTTGTGCAGACGGTCGTATACCGTGCTCAGTAGCAGGCAAACATCAACCTCGCTATAGTTTGTAGTATAGTTAGGCCATTTTCCATTAGAGAAAGTTAGTAAAATTTTGTAATGGAAAATTGTATGTCAAAGCAGCATGTAAGTAAACTATACCAGAGAGTTGCTATGGATTGTTATAAATTTCAAGTTTCTTATGCTATCCTTGTTTCATCGTTCTATAATTGCTTAGTATTTGAGCTAAATTTCTAAAATATGGCTCTAAACGACGAAAAATAGAAAAAGTAAGCTTCTTTGTATTTGGCTGTTGGCTCATGATCGTGTAAACATCATACTGTTTATGAAATATTGTAATTTTGGTTGTCCAGTAAAAATAGTTCGCCGAAAAAAATATTATAATCTATCAAAAATATTTAAATGAATATGATAGTAATTAAGGTTGTCAAGTATGAATAAGTAGACAGACTTCTTCTATCCTGGATACTATGGATTCGTTTGTGATTATTTTTCAGCTAAGACTTAAGGTGGCAACATAATGACTAAGGCGATTTCTTCGACAAGAATATTCACAAGTTGAATAATGTTTTTAATTTGTTTGATATGGAAAAACTAAAACACTAATTCTCTTTTCCACTTCTTCCAACCACAAATTTATTTTTTCAGTTATCTTCAGGAAAGTATTATCGTTAATTTTTGCACATATCTTTGCTAATATGCTTAGGTATCTGGAGTCGTTATTTTAAATTTCCTCAACGATATCCGGAACTCTGTATCACAACAGTTAAATGATTTTTGCAACTCCAAGTTACGGTGCCCCACAATTGTTCAATAGTTAAGCCCCGATTACCCATTGTACAAAGCACAACCGTGTATTTGTGGCTCAATGAATTCAGAATTATTTATGTATTGAAGGATGAACGGCAGTTTCCAGCCCACACAGCGTTTGTTGCTGCTCGGTCTCCTTGGCTCAGAAGGAAATTGCTACGCATTCGTAGTGAAACTGGGGAGGTATGTGCAACAATATTACAATCCTTCGTATGAAGCAAAAATTTTAACATTATCGTGTTGGTCAACGTAATCATCGCCATTATCCTCATCATTACCTTAATGATCTTCATCATGGTCATCATCATCATCATGGTCATCATCATGTCATCATCATAATAATGGTCATCATCATTATAATCGTAGTCATCATCATAATTATGGCCATCATCATCATAATCATGATCATCATCATAATCATGGTCATCATCATCATGGTCATTATCATAATCATGGTCATCATCATAATCATGGTCATCATCATAATCATGGCCATCATCATAATAATTATGGTCATTATCATAATCATGGTCATCATCATAATCATGGTCATCATCATAATCATGGCCATTATCATAATCATGGTCGTCATCATAATCATGGTCATTATCATAATCATGGTCGTCATCATAATCATGGTCATTATCATAATCATGGTCATCATCATAATCATGGTCATTATCATAATCATGGCCATTATCATAATCATGGTCATCATCATAATCATGGTCATTATCATAATCATGGCCATCATCATCATAATCATGGTCATCATCATTATCATGGTCATCTTCATAATCATGATCATCATCATTGTCATCGTCCTCATGGTCATGATCACTTTAATCATCATGGTCATCAAAATCATTAGCAGCAGCATTATGGTCATCGACGCGTTTGTTGACGTGTTCATTTTAACTTTTTGTTTAAAGTTATTTAATTATTGATATTTTACAACATCGTCTAAAATATAGCGACCTCTTAGAACTGTATATATTCAGTACTTGTATTGATTTCAGAATCGTGAAGAGAAGGATGGAGATGAAAGCATAGAAATTACACTGAAAGATGCAAGTTCCACAGCGTTTGCAGTTGCTCTCCGTTTTATGTACACAGACTGTATATATCCATTGGTTAAAGGTAGCTATTTGGTTCGTATCTGTTAAACAATCTAAACATCCTTTTAGCACAGGTTCAGTAAATAGATTGATTTCGGCCGCTCTACAGCTCTAAAAGTTTATGCCTTGTGCTGACAAGTTGTTTAAAAATCTAGAAGTTATGATGATCAAATAAAATTATCTTTTCGTAAAATTATAATTTAAAGAATTTAAAATATTCATTTCTTTGCTTTCTAATGATTTATAACTACTATTTAAGCATTAGAGCACAAAATTCTATGACTTTATCGGCGAAATAGAGCGCGCGTGATGTTGGGAGAGACACGAGAACGTTGTAAAATTACGAGCCGCATATGTGCTCTATTTCGCCCAATAGTCAAAAAGTTGTGCTCTAATGCTTTTTAAATATAGCAAAACAAGCGGAAAAACAAGCAAGCGAAATCGATGTAATAAAGGTAGCTTTGAACCAATCAGAGCGCGCGTTATATCGTAGCTATATTATAAAATTTATTAAAAGTTGAATACGTTAATGATTTGTAACGCACGTGTAATCTTAAAGGTCAAACTTATTGTTACCTGTAATTTTGTAGATTTGTAGCTTTGGATATTTTATAAAGGACAGCTGGAAAAATATATTTTACTTGAAGTTATTTTGTGAAAGTAGTGTTCCTAAAGTGCAATCTGAAGCCATTTGAGTAATTTAACGTAACAGGGTATTAATTTCTTTCCTTACACAAATATACACTCAACTTGAAGTACATATCCTTTCTTTTCCATGAAACTGTGATCTAAAAGATTTTTTAAAAATGTTGACTTCCATTGTAAGGTCTTACATTTGAACATTTATGTACTTTTATATTTCTACTTATTTATGTCATTACCCTTAGGTATTATATGCAGTGCAAAAATTCTTTAGTAAAACATATATTTATTTATGAATTTGCTCACCGTGCCCTTAATGTGATGATGGTTTTTTAGTGCTGATGATAATTTTGTGGTGGTGATGGTTTTTTTGGCAATTTTATTTTAGACTGTCAAGGTCCCGAAGTAATAAGTCTCATGATGGATATCTATGGCCTGGCTTTGAAGGTTATTAATATCATCGTCACATTTCTAATAAATAAATGGTATCGAGGGCTGTAAATTTAGAAAAATAGTAATGAGACTGATAGTAACGAAGCACAATAAATGTAGAAGTTAGATTGGAAACGTCAATGATAAAGATAAGCACAGAGATAGCGAGTCTAATACTTAGGTAGATTTGAAATGATATAGATAAACACCCAGATAGAGAGTCTAATACTTAGGTAGATTTGAAATGATATAGATAAACACCAAGATAGAGAGTCTAATACTTAGGTAGATTTGAAATGATAAAGATAATCACAGAGATAGAGAGTCTAATACTTAAGTAGATTTGAAGTGATAAAGATAAGCACCAAGATAGAGAGTCTAATACTTAAGTAGATTTGAAGTGATAAAGATAAGCACCAAGATAGAGAGTCTAATACTTAGGTAGATTTGAAGTGATAAAGATAAGCACCAAGATAGAGAGTCTAATACTTAGGTAGATTTGAAATGATAAAGCTAAGCACCAAGATAGAGAGTCTAATACTTAGGTAGATTTGAAGTGATAAAGCTAAGCACCAAGATAGAGAGTCTAATACTTAGGTAGATATGAAATGATAAAGATAAGCACAGAGATAGAGAGTCTAATACTTAGGTAGATTTGAAATGTATAGATATCTGAACAAACGTAGCTATAAAACTAAAATAGCAAAACAGTTACTGTTTATCAGCAGATGCCCAAATTGTGTGCAATTTTACTATTGGTTTCGGTTCCATTTAAATCTTGTTCCAATTGAGGAACAATTTAGGTGGAGCCACGTCATTATAATAAATATTTTCATAGTGAATTTTTTCATAAACGCCTTCATCATTAACGTCATCATCAACGTCATCATCATTACCTCATCAGTAGTCATGTTCATCATTATCATCTTGATCAATATCATTATCATCAGTTATCATAAATATTTGTTTGTGAAATGAAATTAAAAATCTTACTGTTTCTTTTTCAGCTTGAAATTAGCTCCCTGGAACAACTGTGCGTGGAATACATCGAGTCATCCATCAGTCGAAAGAACGTCTTAGTAGCACTCGAAAGTGCAGAAAGACTTCAGTTGGATCGTCTGAAGGTCAGTCGTCATTCTATTGTATTGTGTAAATGTTTTTCAGGTTGGGTGAAATCGATCTAAATTTTGTTAGTGACTTTGATATCGGTTTGCTTAGTGAGAAGATATTTAGAAGGATCTTTAAAGAGCGTATGGCACGAAATTAGTTTTTCGATTTTTTATTAGAACACTACAAAAAACATGTTTCTGCCAAGTTTTAAGGTAATACAATGAAATTCCGCGGAGATACAGCGTTCCGAAATTCCCAATTGTTATTACAAAACTTGTCCTCTTTGAAGTCGCTCGGCTAAGAACTCAGGTGACCAAAAAACATATGACTTCTTCTTTAGAATCAAAATCTAACATCTTATTTTTTTTGGTCTATACAAAAAAATAGCGAGACGGGGTCGAACGAAGGAATACTCCCCAAAACATCGACGTATTGGTGACGTATCATTACCTGTGTCTCATCCCAGTCCACCAAAATAAGGTGGCAAAAAAAACTCTTCGATTTATTATCGAATTTCATTTTTTACAACGATCTTTTAGAAAAACTAATTTCGTGTCATTTGCTCTTTAAGATCTTCTAAAGCAACAATGATCACTGTTAGGACAGATAATCAGGTGTGAACCAGACTTCACTGTTACCCCATTTTCTGTTTGCTTTGTGTAACAGGACTTCTGTTTACGATTCATTGTCCGTGAAGCCAATTACAATACGATAATCATGAGTGAAGAGTTTGAGGCTGTTCCGAAGACTTTGATGGTGCAGGTTATACGAAGACGTCAGTTACCACAGGTAGAGTAACATCCATAATCTATTGATACATAAACAAACTGATAAAGAAGTGTAATCGATTTTATCGGTGTTCTTTGAATAAGAAATATATGACTTGTCTTTCCGTAACATAATATTAATTTTTAATAATTTTATTAATTATTTAATTCCGAGAACAGTACAATCATTGGTTAATTAAGCACAATTTTCTTATAAACTCAAAAAGTATAATGTATTTGATTCCTTGAAAACATGAAAATATTTTACCATTGACGTGGAACTTCCTAAGCAATCATCTCTCGCATTTAGCTAAAAGAGATAAAGCGTATTTCATTCTTAGTAGAAGATGATAAAAAATTTCAGTTAAGGTAAGCAAATATGAATTCAAAAACGTTTCTTAAGAAATTAATTTTGAATTAGGGTGCGTTTATTGGGTATATTCCGGAATAGGAATATATATTTGAATAATTTGGATTTTCTGGATTTCAACCTACCAATACAATAGTTATTCCAAGTACAGTTGACTCCCGATAACTCGAACCTTCAGGGGAAATAGAAAAAGGTTCGAGCTATCGGGAGTTGAAAACAAATTATAGGATATTAGTTGACATTTTGAAGAAAGAGTTAAGCAGCAAAACTTGGTGAAATAAAGATGAAATATAAACGACCCTGAACTGAAAGAATACTCGCGATCTGTTGCTTTAAATATATTGAATATTTGATCTACAATACCGTATTTTTTTACTCTTCACGTCTTGCATGAAAATTGTGGTTCGAGTTATCGAGTGTAAAATTATTTACAAAATGACCTGAAGGGAAATGATAATTGGTTCGAGTTAGCGAGAGGTTCGAATTATCCAGGTTTCGAGTTACCGAGGGTAAAATTACAGTAAATGTATGAACAAAATCCACGGAAAATTGATGTTGGTTTGAATTAGCGCGAGGTTCGAATTAGCGAGAGTTCGACTGTAATCCCCATATTCTTAAATGTGATTATTCTTTATTTTCCTTCGAAGATTCTAGTCAATGACATTTGATTTTCACAAACGTCGTGCCCTGAATTACCTTCACATATTATTAAGGATGCATTTGTTTGGGTCATTTCCGGAATAGGAACATATTTTGGAATAATCTGGATTTTCTGGATTTCAACTTACCTTACTTTAATAGTTATTCCAAGTAATCCCCATATGCTTAACCTCAAAGTTTCTAGTCAATGACGTTTGAATTTCTTAAAAGTCGTGCTCTGAATTACCTTCACATATTATTAAGGATGCATTTTTTTGGATCGATTTCGTATTAGAAATATATTTTGAAATAATCTGGATTTTCTGGATATATATTTTGCATATACCAAGTACTTGACCACCGGTTTTCGGGACACTATTTTTAGCATATACCAAGTATCTGGATGTCCGTTTTCGGGACACTATATTTAGCATATACCAAGTACTTGGATGTCCGGATTTGGGGACACTGATTTCCGGATATTCGGGACACTATATTTAGCATATACCAAACGAACGGTTTTTCCAAGTAATCCACGTATTAAATATCCGCGGTAATTTTTTAGTTCGGGTCAGCGGGTTTCTGTAGCTATGTAGTTGGCGTTTTCTTTGCTGTCGGCCGGTCGCCCGCCATTTATATGCTGTTGTCGCTCTTTGCTTTTCAAATTAGTTCGTGTGACTAAGGATTATTTCCGCTGTTCTAATATCAGGAGCAGAATGAATGGAACAGTAGTTCAAGTAATTAGGAATCAGCTCCCAAACGAACGACGTTTTTGAAAATTTATGTATTCCTATTCAAGAATTGGCCCAAACGAAGGCACCTGATGTCAGTAATTGTGTTCTAAACTGTTTATCAAATTGAATAACCAATATATGTTATTGTTTGATAAATTATATCATATACAGCTGAATAACTTTTTTTCCTCTACAGAGTGCATCCTCAACTCATACAGAGGCTCAGCCAATCGCGTCACATTATGGTAAGTTGTCTGACGTATCAACAAATTGTGAATTTTCTTTAACAAACGTTTTTTTCTTGCAGTTTTTTGTATAATACAAATTTTGGATATATAAGCTTTTGATCCAAACTAATTAGATTGTACGACTTGTATTCGTTTTTTTTTTAGCTGTGCAACTTTTGCTGAAATCATGTAAAATAGATGCAGGGATACTCTTCCAAACTTTCCAATGCCCTGATTTCTTCCCTCAATAGATTTTTCCCTAGCTATTGCAGAAACGCGTTTTGTTTTGGAAATTGGTACAAAATATCCATAGATCCCAGGCAGGGGTGGGTGTGAACCAGGACTTATCTTATGTTGTCTAGTGGACTAAAAAAAGCTGAAGATTTCGTTTCACGTGACGCACCAAACGTCAGCTTGTACGTTGTTCCTCACTTTTGCATACAAGTAAAACTGTTCCGTTACTTTTTTGTTTGAGTTACTATACTCTCTAGAAATTTTTGTAAGGGTGTGAAAACTAAAGCTGTTTTTTAGAATGACGAGTCTTTCTTGTGCCAAATTGTAACTGGGTAAAGTCTAGAAGGAACTTAACTATGATTAATCTGAAAATTCATTTTTTAGATTTATAGCTTTAATTTGTACCACAGAACCATGTAGAAGAAAATAAGTTTAAAGCTATCCAATGACTCTCCGCCAACCGATGAGACAAGCACTGGCTCCTAAATGTTGCTTAAATAATTTTTATTAGTTTTTTTGTTAATGAAAACTACGTTTCAGATACAGTATTTGTATTTTTGTTATTCTATTACAGTTTTTAGAAGACTTGATATTGTATTTGTTATAGAAAAAGTCTTGGAACGTGATATGGCAGACTTTCTCAGGAATGAAAGTCAGGGGGGTCAGGAGTTTCATGACATTACTCTTGTCCTGGATGGAGTACCTATTTTAGCCCACAAGGTAATGTAATTTTATTACTTCTCGAAACATCAGCTTTGTGCCTTCGTTATGGCGATAACCAAGTCTTTAAACCTGGATTTGGTTAAACCGCGTGCTGCTAATGTAATGTTCACTAGCGACGCAAGCACAAGCACAAGCACAAACGCAAACAGTCCTTATTTCATCGTGAAAACCACCCAACGCAACGATAAGCACATGCGCAAGCACAAACAAGGAAATAAAATTTTTCCTTTTTTCTTGTGCTTGTGTTCGACTGTCGTATTAAAAACGAAATGCAAATGCAGGCCAACAGCGGAGGCTAGAAACTTGATAGCACGTGACCAGTCTGATCAATCATTAAGCTTGTTCTGGTTCCTCGAATATCGACGAAAAGTTGGCAGAATGTGTTAGACGATTTCTTGTCATTTATAACAAAGAAATCAAAGACTTTAAGCAAGAAAAGAAAAAAAATAAATGCGTGGGAGGTTATCGCAAGCAGAATGGGTATGAAAGAAGTAATTGTTTTAATTTTCTTTAAATGGCATAGTTAAAAATGAATTATGTTTAACAAAAAGTCGTGTTTTGAATATCACGTTTTTGCGATAACGATATACCCAGAAAAAGCCCGACTTTTAAAATTAGTAAGGATTCAGCTCATTGTTTATTGATTTTGAAACAAAAAAGATAAAATGAAAACGAAAGAAGAGTTTGGC
This sequence comes from Zoanthus sanctaehelenae, assembly GCA_028564885.2. Classification (NCBI taxonomy): domain Eukaryota; kingdom Metazoa; phylum Cnidaria; class Anthozoa; order Zoantharia; family Zoanthidae; genus Zoanthus; species Zoanthus sanctaehelenae. The sequence goes on from JAOTRI020168080.1 coordinate 13,790, forward strand.
TTCAACTACAGCTTGTATTTTTAACAGATACGATTTTTGTGGTAAAAAATATAATTCTTGTGGTTATACGTCCGTTTTCACTTGGCACGATCAACTTATGCTTCCGTTTGTGCTTGCGTCGCTTGTAAAGTTTTACTGCAGTCATGTCTTGTACTTTTACTGTGTTAGAAAAGCACATTTCGCTTTTACCTAAATATCCTTGTTTGTTTTCTCTTTATCAAATTCTGACCTTTGGCTTTGTGTATAATCATCTTGTTGTTACTCAGCATTGAATCTGAACCTTGAATTCCGTAATTTTTTACCATCTTCTACCACTTGTGTATAATTTTGTGTCAATGTCTGATTTTAGTGTTGCCATAAATGCCGAGTTCTTTTTTTCAGGCTGTTCTTGCAGCAAGATGCAGGTAAGCAATTATAGAAAATACTTAACCCTTTCACTCCCAAAGAGTAATCAACATCCAACTTCTCTCTACATAACACATTCAAAATCAGATGGTAATGAGAAAATGAGAATTGATCAAATAAAACAAACTAGTTAAGATTAAAAGTGAAATTCTCTCAAACTTGCTCAATGAAAAGTATGGGATCAACTTGGGAGAACTTAATAATTCAACTGGAACTGAAAGGGTTAAGCTTTTGTTATAATCAGTATGATAACATCGTAAGACTGTCTACATTGAATATTTGGTCGCGCGATAGTATCTTTTGACGATGTTCTCGATTTATGGTTCTTTATATTTATTCCTATTTTACTAAAGGCAACAAGATCTGTAAAACAATAATGACTCTCCGTTAACATAGCTTATGCATTTACAAAAGCAAAAATTACCTATAAATATGTTATTTTCAATGTGATATTTACTAGAGAATAAGTTTGAAACTACTATGTGCAAGCGCATAAATTTAATACGTTCACAGCCGAATTGAAAGAAAAGTTTGAACATCGAAAATTATTTACTTGTAATATTTATAATGTATAATGCTTCATCACAATTTTTTCTTGCCGAGAAGAGAATTGTTGAGATGTTTTAGCAGATGTACGTCCTCAGTTCGATCCCGGCATATTGCCAAGGTTCGAGTATTTGTGACCTTCTTTTCCACCTAAGCCAACTCAGCTTTCCATCCTCCCGGGGTAGGTAAATGAGTACCAGCGTCTGTTGGGAGCTAACCTGCAATGGATTAGTGTCCCATCCAGGGGCAGTCAAAGATTCTCATCCGCGTAAAACTACAGAAACCGGAGATAAGCACCGGCTCCATGGGTCACTAGTTTCTACAAGGATTTAGCTTTAACACATAAGAGGCCCTATCCGAAAACGGTTGCTCGTGAATTTGCGTGAATGTCTAAAGATTTAATAGTGTCACCTTATATTGTAGTGCCATACTTGGCTAAAAAACGAATGACATAAAATGCGGATCAAATCCCGGATTTGTCTTAGGTGATCCCTGAGTCATATCCACTACACTTTGTAAATAGCCAACTGGTTTGCTTCCTATCAGTTTGGGTTCAAATCTCACTGTCATCACTTTCTGGAAGTATATCTTGTGTGATCCCTGAGTCAAATCCACCATGCTATGTAAATAGCCAATTGGCTTGCCTCCTTCAGTTGGGTGTTTTAATTGTGTCGTGTGTGAGTCAAACACGGAGCATTAGCTTTAAAGCTAGTCCATAAATCCAAGTATAAATAAAGTATTTATTATTACTATTCTCTCAATATATGGCTAACATTTTATTCATTTAAACCTTTTTTCTTCTTAGTTACTTTGAGGCCATGTTTCGATCATTCATGCCAGAAAATAACAATGTAACGGTAAGTTAGTATGTTAGTGTGGCTTTCGAATTCACAGATGTGAATGCCTTGCAAATGGAAAATCTGTGAAGGAGGTATTATACTGCGTTTTATAAGGTTTATACCACTTTGCAAGTACTCATCGTAAAACAGGTCCAATACAGTAACCGTTTGAGTTTGTTGTTGCCTTGGCAACAGCGCAAGTACCATTAAGGCGTTTTAGTAAGCAACCTTTGCTCACTGGAAAAAGTCCGCGCCTGCGATTGATCAAAATTGATCAGATGATTTCGGTATATCTGAGAACATACGGCCCATCATGCAAAAATAAATCATATATCTTAAGGCAGTCTATACGATTAGTCTTCAGAACATTCAAACTACTGCCCATATAAATTAAAATGATTTTTTATTGAGCTTTTACTCCAGCGAAAGTTCTTCTTTATCAGATGATGCACTCGAGTTATATCATTTGGCGGGCTATTGGGCTAGCGTTCAGCCGCTTTCCCGCTTTTTCGATACTTTTAAAGTTTGGCTTTTTCACGAAGCAGTTTTTCTTTTGTTTTTTTAAGAATGGAATTCAATCCATTTTCAGATTTACTGAATACCGGATTTATAATTTGTAAACTAGGCAAACTTGTGGTGCGAACATTTGGGAGCGAAAAAATACAAACTCCTGACTTGTTTAAAAACTAAGAAATCTTCAACATGGTAATTCAGTACTTACTCAGCCGGGTATGACATTTCTAATACTAGTCGATTTCTTAGTTTTCACAAAGGACCGTCTGATGAATTCTCAAACAAGGTAGTTGCTATCTTTATTTCAACGTTAGACAAATTTCAGTCACGGTTTTGTTTCACTATTTGCTTTGAAAATTATCTTCGTTGCGTTAAGATTTCTATATTTTAAAATCTTTTTCCATAAACGACTTTTTGTAATTTCTATTTTATTTTCTTTGAGCTTAATATACCATTTTCATTATGTACTTATTTCATTTAAAAAAATTTGTTCGTTCAAACCTTGCTTGAATTTTGTGGGTATATATGAAAACAAACTACTCACTTCAGTAATTGACTTTCAATGACTACTCTCATTACTAAATAGTATTGGGTGAAAATTGAAAATTGACCCTTAAACAACTACTTTCATTGCTCAATAATATTGGGTGAAAATTGAAAATTTTGGTGAATCCAATTTATCTTTTGTACACACTCCTTATACCGAGATGAATATATGAGATGAACCTTGATATCTTTGATGATTTTCCATTTATTTTATACCATAAATAGATGGTCTACCAAAATATTCCTGGGTTCATCTTTTAGTAGAGTTTAGTTTACCCATGATGTGTAAAGTGAACTATTTTTTTCCATTTACGACCTACAACGTTGCTGTATTGAATGCTTCATTGTTGATAGAATCCTTTTGTATCCCGTTTCTCATATTGCTTCAAGCAAAAAATATTTCTTATCAGTTGAGTTTACTTTACCCAAAGATAACCATTGGAGAAACCACACCATCTCGCCAGGCGTTTGATTCGCTACTGAGATACATCTACTTTGGAGATGTTGCCATGCCACCCGAAGATTCATTGTATCCTTTACAAAAATCTTTATTCCTAAAGCAGTCCGCCTAAGTCAACGCAGCTTTCCATCCATCTTCCTAAAGTGACATTAATGGACGAATGGACCTACTCCTAACTAACAGGTTTTGCTTTGTTGCTCAGGGCCCTGTTGCTCAAAGGCTGCTTAAATTAAAGCCCGGGTTAAGCAAACATCAAATTAAGAATTTCTTCTTTAAGAAAAGGTTAACTGTTGTTTATTAATACTGTTTGGATTTTTCTAGGAAAAGTCTTGTTAATCCCAAAATTACTGCTAAGATCTCTCCTTGTTTGACTGGAAACAAGACCATGGGTTAAACATTTAACCCTGGGTTAGTGCTAACCGGCTTTTGAACAACTGGGTCCTGTTGGCTAATATTTTATAACATTTCATGATCCGAACTGACATCAGTGAAAAACAGTGGGGGATTCAAAGCTCACTTTGTAAGAATGCTGTGAAGTTTTTCTTAAGTGATATCGATAGAATATTTGAAGCTGATCTATTCTCAGCAGCTATGACTTCATAGCTCAATTTATGGTAGCAAGCTAAGTTTGTGATAGCTTGATGTCTAGATCCATATAAACTATATAAGAAAGTGTATCAGGTCACTTTCAAAATCAAAATTTTCAACTTCATTGCACAAAATTAATGTGTCGTAGCAGTCTTATGTTATAACATACATTTCCTTGACAATAAATTAACAGGTATCTTCTATCTGCTCCTTACTTTTTTGGTTTTACAAATAATCGCCTACAGGTAAATAAATAAAAATAAAAGTATTAGTTGTCTCGATATCTGCTATTTTAAATCTTAATTCTCCAAAATTTCAAATATAAGACCCATGTGTTATTTTTGTTCAAAGGTCTTTTTTTTCTGGAGATGACTTTTGATATACATATTTGGGGGGCTAGCAAAAATATACAAATATTTTGCGTCTTAAAATAGCAAATTTCAACGTGTTGTAATTGTTAGACGTGCTTTGCACACAATCGGTATTAAACTGTTCCTCATGAGTTAGTATTAATTATGTTTTTTTCCTAGGCATTCTGCAAAGAAAATCTGGATATGAATGTGTCCTTTCAAAATGTTGTAGAGGCAAGTGCATTGAGAAACTTGTGTTTGTCAAAAATGTTGGCAGATAGTTTTAGTTAGCCTTGAGTAATGTCGTTACTTTCTAATTAAAGATACAAATAGAAACCTTTAATGAAAACTTCCGAAGGTGATTTTCTTTGTCATTTGGAACAAACACAAGGTCGCTATTATGAGCGTCTTAGAATGTCCGCAAGAGCTCACGTGAATTTTTAATCTATTGGTAAATGTCTTCGACGAAGCAGGCGTAACAACTTGATCGTTACTCTGCTCTTTTTGAAAATGGCGGTTGCCCTTTTATGTTTTTCGATAGAAGATTGAGACTGCGGGTACAGATGCAATGGTCTAACCTAGTTATATTGAAATCTAATCATTACTTATCGCAAATACCGCAATCTGATTGGCAACCGTACACGCTTTCTTCGCGATTGAAAATGTATATATAGACCTCTTTCATAAATGGCGACCATTTAAATATTCTTTTGTCTTCATTCATATTAGCCTTACTAGGCTTGTTTGGGATAAGATATTCTTTTGATATTTCTTATTTTAAACAAGTATGTCAAGATGGCGTCTCTTTCCTGCTTTGGGGGATTTCGGAAGAAACTAAACGCTCGTGTCAAGACAACGTTCTCATAGGAACTAAAATAGGAAAATATTATGGCATTAATTTTTAAGAAAGAAGACTATGGACTTGAAGTATCAATTTGATTGTTTCACACAACAAACTACTAAAAGAATAAACAAACAAAACTTGGTCTTTTCAAAAACATAAATGATGTCCATAATGTTCGCTTGGTAAAGTGTATTCTATATACAGGGCTAAAAAGTTATAAAATGGTTTAAAATTAAAATGTTTGAACCAAACGTTTTCTGCTGTTTGCCATCCTCAGTGTTAAAAAACTAATGGCGAACGCCGAAAAAATATTTTAACTTTTAACCCTTTTATAACTTTTTAGCCTTGTATATAGAATGACTACATAAATGTTGTAAAAAAGTATCGTTCTTCTTTTGCTTTTTCATCAGAGTGCTCGTGTTCTCATTTTTCTATAAATATTATTAAAATAGAGACAACACCTTCACATCTGTTCTTTTGATTTTCTGGGTGTTGGTCCCGGTTAAAATCAAAATCGAACGTCCTTAAAATTTGACTTACGTCATGCAGTAACAAGAATTCAAAAAAATATAATCTTGAATTTGATTGGGTTAAACAAGAAAACATCAATATCGCAAGTTAGCAAGATCGAGCTATCAGATTTAGCACTTTGTTCAGGGTTCTCAATAGTTTTATATTATTATATATGTACTGAGATTTACCCATTGAAAAGGCGCGAAATAAATTTCGTTCACAAGCTGGTCTAAGAACCCGACAGCCAATCAAATGGCGCGTATTGCTTTTTCCACGTGTGAGGAAAACGATACGTCCAATCAGGT
>JAOTRI020168184.1:0-19694 GCA_028564885.2 Zoanthus sanctaehelenae
AAACCGGCATAGAGTGTTTCTTACTGCCGTTGATAGTGACAACGTGCCTGGAATCATGGCGCATTGGAGATAGTTTAAGCTTTCTGACAGCCTCTTTAGATATGAAATTTCTACCTGACCCAGTGTCTAAGTATGCCCAAAATGTTAGTCCGTTTATTACCACTGGGATTATAGCAGGCAATGATTTCTCCGCACACGACGGAGTGTAGCCGTTAATAACTGATGATGTGCCTGCGCCTCTTGCCCCCCTTTGTTGTTCGCAAAGGCTCACGTGATGCCTCGCTTTGCATCTCAGACATCCCCTCCCATTGCATTTGTTTTCTCTGTGGCCCCGCTTTGCACATGCAAAGCAAAGTTTATTATCCGCAAAGAACTTTCTGCGCTTATCAATTGTTTCATAAACTGGACAGGAGTCTCCCCAGTGTGACTCTTCACAACCAAAAATGCAAAAAGGCTTGCGCTCTCCCTTTTGTTGGAAGACCCTGCCCCCCTGGCTGTACCAGTGTCTCTCTTTCCTTTTTTCGCTCGTTTCTCTCACACTTTCTGGTTGGTTTCTTTTTAACCACTTTTGTAGCGCTTCTAACAATTGTTCCATTTCCCACTTTTCCCATTCGTCATCCATTCTCACCAAATCAGCTTTAATATTGGGCAGTTTATTAAGCGTTGTTAAAACAAAACCCTTTAACATCTGACCCTCCCCTAGGGTATGCAATGCGTCATAATTTTTACTAAGCGACTCATAAAACTCTTGCACTTTAGCGTGGCTACTCCCCCTCACAGCATGTAAGTTTATAATTTGATCCACATGAGCAGCTATCACAGTTTTAGTTTGTCCATACTCTACTTTCAGTCTATTCCACGCCGTTTGATAGCCCAACTCTCCCGGTTTTAAATTCGAAAAGCGTTCGCGTACTTTGGGTTCAACTAATTCTAATAGATAGCCAAATTTCTCCTCTGCTGAGATTGGTTTATTGTCAACTTGTGTCATAAACATATTTTCAAACCGGATCCAATCTTCCGGCGTCCCTTTAAATGCTGTAATTTTGAGCTTAGGCAATTTTGCTCTGCTGGTTTTTGCAGCATTCTCCAATTCTAATTTTTTCTCTGTCAATTTGATTTCCGCTTTTAATCTCTCCTCCCAGAGCGCTTTCTCCTTTGCTTGTAATTGTAGCCTAAACTTTTCCTCCTCCTCGAATTTCAATTTCAACTTTATTGTTTCGGCCTCTAAGCTACGTTTTCTCTCTTCTTCATCTAACGTCCTACTTATGTTTTCTTTGATCTCTAACAATGGCGCGTAACTAGCTTTTACGTCCTTTTTCCACTGCCTGATTGCCCTTTGAGTAGTTATTCCTAAGTCTAATTTTACCTCTTGCATGCGTGAAATTAATACATTTAACTCATCTCGTATTTCATCGGTTCTTTTAGCTGCAATTTGCAGTTCAGAGAGTTCGTTCTCTTGAATAAGTGTATCCGTTTCTTCTAGGTAAAATTTAAGTTTCTCTATAAGTTTTGAGATTTTCAGTTCCAGGTTTTTCTCTAACTCTGTTAGCTCATTAGAGTTAGTCGCCGAAGAAGTTTCGGCTTCAGTTGTCATGTTGCACAATTCTGGTACACAAAACAGTTTAAATCACAATTCACTGCAAGCATCAAATGTTATCCAGGTCACGGCACCAATAATGTACGGAACTGCCTCCGCAACCAATTCTCTTCTTTTCTATCTTTATTAACATATAAGATAAAAGGAATATAAAAAGGTTTCACTTAGCTTATTCTTCTTAGCTTATTCCCTAAAGTACGGAGCCCCTTAAGGGCCTCTCCGAAAAACAAAAATTTTTATGAAACGTTCGAATTATAATTAAGTCGTGTTATAACTCGTCTTTTGGTAACGGTCGACTTATAAGTTGACTTATAATTCGACACGGACGACTTAGAAGTTGACTTATAACTTGACACGGACGACTTAAAAGTCGAATTATAACTCGACACGGACGACTTAGCAGTTATGTTATGGTGGGCCATGGGGCGACATGCCTGCCCAGTTTCCCTTACATCGTTAGTATTTTGTTTAACTCTCTTGTTTGATTACGGATTTGGATTTCGTTAACGAAGTGTTTTAAAGTTTCGCTTTAACTAGAATGTCTTTCAGAGAGCTTGCGCGGTTGTACTTAATTAAGTAATACTAATAGGTTCGGTTTGCGGGAAGATCTTGCTTAAGTGTGGTTGATTTTCGATTATAAAAACCAGTTCTTAGACAGTATTTTATTAATATTTGGTTTTACCGGATTAAATTCTGTTACGAAATTAAAGGCAGTATATTTTGTTGTTCTTTTGGTTTATTTGTGACACACCGTCTGCTTCTTTCTTCCAGAAATTGTTTGTTTTCGATAAAGTTTATGAAGTCTGTAGTGTCCTTAATATAGGACTATTGGCTTTTCGCTTTTCGCGTCGACTTATAAGTCTTCCGCGTGTCGAGTTATAAGTCGACTTATAAGTCGTCCGTGTTGAGTTATAAGTCAACTTATAAGTCGTCTGTGTCGAGTTATAAGTCGACTTATAAATCGTCCGTGTTGAGTTATAAGTCGACTTATAAGTCGACCGTTACCAAAAGACGAGTTATAAAACGACTTATAACTCGACCGTCAGCAAAAATTTTTGTTTTTCGGAGAGGCCCTTTAGGGGCTCCGTAGTTATATACAGTAGTAGCTGATCGTATCAATTTCTTTCCACGTTGAACCAGACGGTAATTAGCTATTGACAAAAGGTTTTTCTTCTTTACCCTTTGACCAGTATAGAGGACCGTATCGTGGTGTCTCCCGTGATAGAATGCCTTGTCCTCTATAGCCTTTGCAACGAAGTCCTCGTCTTCCTTATCCAGTTTAGACTTAGGACTTTGGATTGATAGTTTTCGCCTTTTTAGTCTATGAACTTCAATGAGGCTAGTAGTCTGTCGCTTAAGCATTTGACGTTTTCTTTGATAACAACTATCAGTAGGTTTGCAGTTGAGTAGCTTTTCAGTTTCTTTAACGTTTTCTTCGAGCTCCTGGATCTCATCTTGCAATTCTTCCAGCGTCTTGGAAGATCACAATTTGTTTTTTTTTTCATAAAGTTTTTCTTTTTCGTTTATTTTCTTCTCGAGGTTTTCCTTCTTGGACTGTAGACGTAGACTGACCAAATCGGCTGCTGCATCATTAGCATTTTTTGCCTCTTCGACAACAAAGCTAACTCTAGAAGTCATAGATGGGAGATTGTCAGGATCAAAACCAAGCTGTTACATCTCGTTTTTAGAGAATATAGATCGTGAAACAATTCGGATGCAAATTTTATCCCATTCTGAATCCATAGTGGAAACTATTCCTTGTATATATTTTCCTTGTTAAGAATAAAAGCACTATCACTGCCTTTGCTATGGTTGTTAATGTCAAGAAACAATCTTTCAAGGTCTACATTGTCAGGGCGAAGAACAACGTACTTTGATGTTTCATTTACATTGATCAAATTTACTCGAAGACTTTGCTTTTCATGAAGTAAGGTCTCACGAAAAACATCTTTTTGGTATTTTGTTGGCACTCCAAAGTGTTTAGGTTGAAATGCCAGGAAATACTCAAGTGCTTCGTTAAATGGCATAAAAGACGCCATTTTCATTGTACCAATAATTATACCATCTAGAACTGTGAGAAAAGTTGATCTATTAAATAAAGGAGACCTCGTAGTTTGTTCTTTTTTTCCTCGGAACATGCATCGGTTAACTGACTTTCGATATGACTTCTGTTGTGTTCCAGTGGACAGAGTTGTAATGACGTTTTGATTTTTATGGCCCTTTTCCCCTGAAAGGAAAAAGATACAACAATTGAGATTTATAGTAACTATCAATAGAATTGAAGAGATCAACAAAAAAATATTTTTAATATATACTATTATGAGCAGTAGATCTGTATGAGGTTATATTATATGGTAATTTTACGCGCTGTGATTAGTCAATTTGCGGTCCGTAACTCACGGTACGGACTGAAAAACAAAATTACTTTGTTATCCTTGCAATTTAATACGCGCTCGTGCCATAAGACAGTGGAAAAAACTCGGTCCATAACTTACGGTACGGACCTCACACTCCGTTAATAACAGCTATTTACTAAAATCTGCAAGCGGGGCCGAGGAGAAATGGGGAGGCCCATCCCCTACCCCCCCCCAAGCCCTTTGCCTTAGGGCCGATACGCAGGCTATATCAAATATACAGATCCCTTCATGGTAGTGATTTTTGTTCTAGAATATAAATGTATTTTTCTCATCATGACTTCCGAATGAATGTTATAAAATTACATTTATACTTATCAACTTATCAACTGTTTTATCTTGTATTTAGTAAATATGAAATGCACTTTTTAAAAAGAATTCATAAAACGCAGAGCTGCCTTTGTTTTATGCGTGACACAGAGTTGAAATATAGCCCATATATCTTTTAGTAGGCATGATTGACAATTTAACTTAAATATTTTGAACTAGATCCAAAGTCTAACCATATGAATGCTACTTGCCTCATTGTCAACAGCTGAAGAAATAGCCGGACTCTATATTCTGTATTCGTTCACTTCGCTTTTGGTTATGACCTCGTTTTTAAATAGCTAGGTTATCTTGTGACAGAAGTTCCTTTTCCTTGTTTTTAGATGTGAGATGGTCTTCAATCTGTGTCAGGTATTATAAACTACTGGTCTTTCTGATCAATTTGTAAACAAAGCGTATGCCAGGAAGAGTACATCAGTATAATGCTAAAAGTCGACGAACTATGGGTCATGCTCTTACAATAAAATCCATCAATGATTGACAGGTTAGCTGTGTACCAGCTAATAAACATCTAGAATAGAATGTGTCAACCCACTCTGGTATTAAAACTGACATTTAAAACACAGCAATACTTTCTTGCTCTTTGCTCACGTAGAAAGTGCATGTTTCTACTAGCTAGTAGGTTTTACTTTTCATGACGGATAGAGATATCGCGTACATTTTATCCAAAGCTGATCTGGACAATCACGTAGAAAGTTTTAATCAGCTAGGGATTAAAAAGGTCAAACACATCGTGGATGTTGATGACGAAAATCTAAAACAAGACATTGGTCTCACTAAGATAGAAATTCGGCGTCTGAAACGCATCTTTGACGAAATAAAGAGTGATTTTCCCTCTGAAGGTAAGTTATTTTTTATGAATAATCCTTTGCAACATCAAAACAAAATAAAACAAGTAACCTTCGGCTTTTATACATTAACAATAAAAATTAAATATCAAACAGCTTTATGAGATTGGATTTCCTGATCTCCATCTCCGTCATTGCACTATTTATGCTAAAATGCGGCCAATCCTGCTCCCAAGCCAAAGAAACAAAAACAGGCAGTATTGTCGTTTAGTCCACAGTCCGGGCAGCTACAGATTGTGAGAAACGAATCTTCCACAGCAGATAAAGAGCCATGGGAGAAGTATCTTGTACCGAACCCGCACTCCAAAAAGTCTGCTTTTTGTCATAAGCAAATTGGATTTGAAGAACTACCTCCTTGAACAACAGCAGATGAGATGGAAGCTCAATAAATAGATAGATGATTTATCGCATAAAGCTAATAATTTACTAAAGAATGAGAAATATGGAGTATGCCAGAACATAAAGAAGTTCCTCACAGAAACAGGATCTTTCAACAGCAGTGACGTGTCTAATTGCGAGTCCTCAGTGTTTGAACACTGTTAATAATAATTATATCACCTTAAACTCTGCTAGTGAATTGAAGTCATTCATTGATAGCAAACGCCAGGAACTCTTTTTTGAAGACCACTCCCTTAAACCATTTGCAAGTGATGAGCAAAAGTATATCGAGGACGGAAAAAGGCAAGTCATTGTTGTCATTGCTTTGCACGAAGAACTTTAGTCAACCTTAACAATCCTTACAACCACTCACACTGGCCTGTTGCGAAGATTTCCTTCATGCGTGCAAAAGTCAACGAAATCAAGGAGGAAGAAGGAAAATAGAAGAAAAGTCAGAAGAACCAAAGAGAAGCGACTGCAACAGAAAGCACACACTCTTTTAGGAAACTTGTCCTCAATCGAGATCGCGAACAAAATTTTCGAATCACTCGGGAATGGTTCATTTAAAGAAAGAACTGATTTAAGAAGTGTTGGTTCCATCAATGCCAGCTTCATGGCAAAACTCACCAAACATTTCCATCTAGACCCTTTGTTGTGGCTCATTGAAAAGGACATATTTAGCGAAAGTGCCACGAAAAACCTATAAGAGGTATTATCTATTTATTATCTATTTTTTAAAAGGCAAGCGGTCCTCGTGAGTGTTCTGATTCAATTTCAAATGATTCAAATGACGACAACAGTGAATTAGAAGTTGCTGAAACCAACAACGAGGCTAAACCAAACGACGATGTCGACTCCTCCAACGAGTGAAAACAAGTGCAGTGGAATCGTTACATGAACAAACCAAAACGAACAATATTGAACAGCGTTGCTCTTGATTTTTGGTTTACATTTATACTTGTTTGCATTACTGCCATTAGTTTCGATTTTAAAATTTTTAGATCGTTGATGTTTCAATCTATATAAAACCTTTTAACATTTTTAGCGCTACTTGAATACCTGTATTGTAAAAAGAAAACTGATGGCAAATCTCCAATTTTAAAACTGAATTTAAAAAAACTGAAAGAAAAATGAAGTACATAAATAAAAGAAAGAAAGAAAAAACAACAACATGTAGCAAAGTGAAAACAAGATATAGAACCAATTCAATCAAAGTATGGATTAAATAGTAGAGTAAATAGATAAAGAGAGAAGAAAGGAAAAGAGTTTTTTAATTGCTGCTTGAGTATAAATCAATTATTGAATTAATAACATTATGATTCCCCCAAAATGTATGTGATCCCCCCTTTCATAACTTTCATTTTCGTTTGATCCCCCCTTTTGCTTTCATGAAAATTAAGTGATCCCTCACAAAATCCTCCGCACCCCACCATGTGATAAATAATGACCGGTCCCTATATTACTGAAAAAAGCAAATTTGAGAAAAAGCCTCTCAAAGTAAAAATAATTAATAACATTGAACTGTTTTTTCTAAAGTGCAGCAATTCATTACTATTAAAATATTTTCATCTTAATATTTCATTATTTTGAACAGCAATAGAATGTTAAAAAACAATATATAAAGTAGAACAGCAAAGTTTTAGTTTTTTTCTCTATTTAAAATTTATTGCCTCTGCAACAACAAAAAAAAAACACGACAGTGTCAGCTGGCTGCAAAGTTGCTTTTGCCTGTTTCTTTCTTGTTGTTGGAATATTCCTTTAGCTTCCTCCTTGGGTTTGAAGCATTTGGGAGCCTGTTTCATCAAATGCTCTTCTTGCACTTTTGTTTTTGCTTTTTTGATTTATATATTTCTATGTTAAATAGCATACCTCAACCTCACTATTTGGGCAAAAGATTGCAATTGTGACCTATCCTAGATTCTCAGTCTTCGCATTATGGTAACCCCCAGAACTTTGATGCTAAAATCGTTGCATGATTATTTTTTTTTATAGTACACCAGTTTTAAACACTCCAACTGTCTGGGAAACAGCAAACCTTAGTCAACCCTTACCCCAAAATCTTGACTTTGCACAAAACTTCCACAGATTCTCATTTTAGTGCTTCATTTTGGTTTTCGGATTTAATTTCATAGTCCCAAATTTCACCAGTGTCGACAGAAAAAAATAAATACTATTCCTATCTTAGAAGTGTGGCAATGTTTTTGCTATGTACCACTGAACGTAATTGAACATGGAAAGGCCCCATCTACATCTTCTGCAAGACTGAGGTCGTTCGAGAGCAACATTTTCTTTAGGCGCTCTGCCCCCCTCAAACATAATTTCATCAGTGGTTTTTGTGGTTAATTTCTCAATTTGCACAAGATGCCGTTGATATGCATTTAATGTCACTGAGTCTGGCACTTTCAGGTCAGTGCAAAGTTTTAGTAATGTTGCATGGGAACATGGCAGCCATAACAGCTCTCCAATTCACCACAGCTCCTCCTCCTTTTTCTCCCAGTTTCCTGCTGGTTGACATTGACATTGCTGCCCTCATAATTGTTCCACTTAGTAATAAGTTTTTCTGAAAACCCCCTTCGTTTTTATTTTCTTGAAGCAGCTGAAAATGAGCTTTCTGGTTACTGTAACTGCTACAGACTGCTGCAGTCGTCAAAGCTTTGTCCAGCAAGGAAAAATCTTGAATTCTGAAGCCATGTGCTTCTTCACGCTAAGGTTTCGAAATTCCCAATGCTTGCGATGCACTTCTCGTTGTGTATGACTCATTTTTTGCCATCTGAATGAAAGACGAATTCAGAAATTTTTTCCTGACTTTATTTTTGTCACGAGAAATTAAATGTTCAAATCGTCAAGGTCACTTGGAGTCGTCGATATTGAATGCAAATCTGTTGGCCTCTTTACGTAATTCTGCCGGTCTTTTCCCATCAAAAATTTTCCTCTTCCGCCTTCAGATAGATTCAAACTTTTTACAAGGCACTCCAAGTAAATATCTTTGCGAAGCAACGAATAGACAAACAAACTCACGTTCTCGATGAATCTATATTTTTTTGAAAAGCGTTCCTGGAAACGAATTAGAAACGGTCGATGGGGGACTGCAATGAGTGGACTGGATATAATAATTATGGATCAAAAGTATCGGAAATTAAACAAATTTTCACCGGGAAATGTTCATAGCAACAAAAATAAACAAGAACAAGAAATCGTTGCTAAGGACGTACATGGTTATATTTTATGACAAAGGCGACTCAGTTGTTGTTTGGCGTGCGGACTTATATAAGCAGGAGGGTCTCCGTCAATTTTTAGATTCTAATTTTTATTGTAAAGTTGACAAAGTCCTTACAACTAACAATCAAAGTTTAGTTAAGGCCACCGTCAATTCTTTGATTTCCGACGGTTCCTTGCCTCCTACAGCTAAGAACCTTATTGTAACCACCCCTCGTACATCATACATTTATTTTCTCCCTAAAATTCACAAAATCAACAAATCTGGCCGTCTCATCGTTTCTGCTTGTAGTTGTCTCACTCAGCTTATTTCTAGCTATTTAGATTCTGTCATGTTGCCTATAGTTAAATCCCTACCTGCACTTGTCCTTACTCTCAATTGTTTTTCATTCGGTGATCGTTATTTCAAACAGATAAATGGTGTTGCTATGGGTACTAAGATGTGGCCTAGTTACGCTAATTTCGGTTTGTTGGCTATATCGAGTATGTTATTTTCTAACAATATACCGGTCCGAAACCTGAGTTTTTTGGACGCTATATTGTCCACTGCCTTGTATCGGTGCTACTTCACGTTCTCGTTTCTTACGTTAATTCTTTTCATCCTGCCTGAGAATTCACTTGGGACATCAGCGATAATTCTGTCACTTTTCTTGACATTTCAGTACTGACGATCATCTTAGCACTAGTGTCCACTATAAACCCACCGATTCTCATTCTTATTTATTTTGGTCTTCCTCTCATGCCAAGCATACTTTAAACGCTATTCCATTTTCGCAGTTTCTTCGGCTTCGTCGCTTATATAGTGATGATGTTGATTTTTCGATCACATGTTCTGAGTTGCGTTTTTTTTTCTTAACCGTAACTATCCGGCCCACGTTATTGATAATGCCATCCGTAAAGTCTCAACAATAGATCGCGCCCCCGCCCTCGCCCCTAATTCTCGTACCTCTAATAGTCGCATGCCCTTTACTCTTATACTAATCATCTTTTTAACAATTTAATTAAGCCTATCATAAACCGTAATTTTTCCTTGCTAGAAACCGATTCTATCATTTCAAATATTTTTAATGAAGGCCCTTTTTTCTCTTTCAAGCGTGATCAAACCCTTCGCTCGTTTTTAGTTAAAGGCGCTTTTCATTCTGTAAAAGAACCTGGCACTTTTCGTTGTTCGCGTCCGATTTGTTCTACTTGCCCCTACAATGTTTCACACAATCACATCATTGGTCCTAAATCATCACTTAAAATAATTGATCGTTTTAATAGTATTACTTCCAATGTTGTTTATTGCATTAAATATTCTCGTTGTAATGTTTTATAAATTGGCGAAACTGGCCGCCGTTTAGGTGATCGTATTGGCGAACATATTTATGATGTTCGTAATAACGATTCAACTAAACCAGTTTCCCAACATTTTAATTTGCCTAACCATTCTCTTTCAGATTTTCTGAAACAAACAGACGGACAAGCAGACAAACAGACAGACAGATTGAAGAAACATTGCATCCAGACAACGACGGATAAATAGACACTGAGATATACACTCAGATAGACAGGCAATTGAAGAAAGCAAGGTAATCAGTGGAAACAGAAAAGTGGGAGAAAAGTTAATTGAGAAAAAAAGAGAGAGAAAAAAGATTTGATGAGAATTTTACTAGTATAAGGCTCGATAGTAATTACCATTCAAGTAAAGTAGAATATTTTTTTATCATTTAAACATTTACTTGTTTCAAACAAATATTAGTTTCAATTGTAGTACTTTGAAATAAAATGAGAGAGAAATAACACGATTTCATTCCTTTAAGGGCCTTACACGAAGACACCAATTGGTTGTTTCAGCGATAACTTATCCCAAAGAGCGTTGAGCCAGAAGCTTGGCGATTTCAGGTTTAGCGTTAGAACTGAAGATAAAATTGACCTCTGTTACATTGATGCAGCTTCACGAGACTACCCAGTGTTTGCAATCAGAAATGAAGGAAAATGCTTTGTCGGCCCAGACACATCAGCCGCATACAAATATGGCGGATCAGGAAGCTGTAGCAAAGGACTGGGGTGTCCTTTTTTCTGTTTTAGCGTTGCGATTGATGTTTACACCCTGAAGAGTGAGTAGAAACACAGAAGTTCCTCTCATACTATTTTAGGCTGCGTTGTTATACCGAAGTTTCGAACTTTAAGGGAAAGGTTGGCAGTGCGCCTTAATTGACAGCTTGGTTAAAGACCAACAACATTCCCGCAACTTTGGGGACATCTACGCTCAGATCTTATTTAGTGAATTTAAAAACTAATACATTAAGAATGTTTCAGATTGCATTGATAAAATACTAGCAAAACATTTTTCGGTCAGAGTTTACGGCCCTCGCCCACTTTAGATAAGACACTAATCCATCGTGGGTTTTTTTCTAACCGAAACTAAAGATAGAGAGGTGAGTCAGCTTTGGCGAGAAATCTAAAAACGTATGGTTAAAATGCCGAGATTTTATACAAACTGCGCCTGCACGGGGAATATACTAACAAACAAATTCCTACTTGCATTAAAGACCTTAAAATAGTTTTTTTATTTTTCATTTCTTAGAAATGAAAATTTTTTTTCATTTTTTATTTCACAGAAAAACAGTACAGTAGTGCTGGGTGTTTTGCTGAAAATACCGCTGACAGAGCCATGCCCTTAGCTTTAGGGGATTATCGAACAAAGAGGAATTTAGATGCGGTTGCACTTTGTAGTCTTGACGCAAAAACAAACGGTTACAAAAAATTTGCACTCTTTGATAATGGAAGATGTTTTTCTGGCACTAACAGCCACTCGACATACAACAAGCATGGATCATCTTCTTTCTGTGCGGATGGACAAGGAAGTTCTCAGGCAATTAGCGTTTACGGTGAGCGAATATGTACTATATAAAATGATTTGAATAGTGATTGGTCTACAAGTGTGTTTTCATATACCACAATATAGAGCATATGACGTGAGCAATATTTTCATAGGATGTACCGCTTGGCCAAAACCAAAGTTTATGAGAATTCCCAAGTTGGTAAAAATTTTCAACTGTGTCGAAAGAATGAGAAAAAAATGAAAGAAGGACAGATTGCAGAAGTTAGAGCAAAGGCACTATGACCAAATCCTCAATTGATAGGGACCTTACACAATAAGGAAGGGAACGTAAACAGCGACGGCTCCAAAAAGTCACCATTTTAAATTACTGTTTTTGTTTTTTTCGGATCATTTTGCTTTCTTGTTTGGCCATATATATAATAAACATCTTATTAACCGAGAGGGAGGTCTGTATGGAAGAATATTGACCTCTGTACTCGCTGGTGTACTCCCTCTCGGTTAATAAGAGCTAAATAATGACTGTAATCTATGTTAGAATGATTGGTTCAAGAAACTGTCTAATTAACAAAATTAACAAGTTCAAAATACAGGAGGAAATTAATATTGTAATAATTATGATTAAAGATAAAATATTGTCAGGTTTTGTTTGGCTTTGAAAAGAATTGATTGGTTACAATTTCTGTGTTAATATTTTCTGAACCATTCCTGCGATAGATTAAATATCCAGGCCCTTTTTAGTATTGTCTACATCTTTTAAGACTGGAATTTAATTTTAAAATTTCAGATATGAAAAAACCTGAAGTTCCATGTTCTGCCAGTTGGGTGGAAAACGAAGGCAAATGCTACAAAATATTTGAAGCAAAACACAGCCGCAACAATGCAGAGGAAGACTGCGCTTATAGAGGAGGAATATTGGTGGACATTCCAACTTCATCTGATCAAGATTTTATTGAAAGATTTGTGTTAAATGGTGAAAACAAAAACCTGAAGGCAGATAAACTTTGGATTGGTAAGTAGTTCTTTGTTACTCTTTGTGCCGTTACGTTTGATATGAGGGAAGTGTTGTAGGAACTCAGTGGGGCATAAATAGGAGCGATTACTTTCCCACTATGCCACTATTAATCCCGTGGAGATGAAGAGTATAATACGATTGGGATAGGAAGGGCTAAGAAAAGACCTTGAAATATTATTTTCGCTGGAATCCCCTTATCTTAACGAGGGAAAGTTTACATTTGTATAGAAGGTGAGTGGGGAAGGGGAAGGGAGAGGGTTAAGGTGGTGCAGTTACCTAAAATTTATGCAACAACATTGTGTGCTAATGAAAAACCCTGTTCAATTTATAGTGAGAGATTTAAAATTAAAATTATTTGCGGAACACTAGAACCAAAAGGGGAGAGACATCAGCAAAGCGATCCCGTGTCCCGCTGTAAGTTTGAAGAGAGACATCAGCAAAGCGATCCCGTGTCCCGCTGTAGGTTTGAGGAGAGACATCAGTAATGCGGCCCCAAGTCCCGCTGTAAGTTTGAGGAGGGACATCAGTAATGCGGCCCCGTATCCTGCTGTAGGTTTGAGGAGAAACATCAGTAATGCGGCCCAAAGTCCCGCTGAAGGTTTGAGGAGAGACATCAGCAAAGCGATCCCGTGTCCCGCTGTAGGTTTGAGGAGAGACATCAGTAATGCGGCCCACTTTAGGTTTAAGGGGCTTACGATAGATAAACAAACTAAAATAGAAAAAATTTGTGTTTGAATAACAAGCTGTTATTACAAACGTTTTATATATAATACACATGCCATGCATTTACCTTCTGTAAATACGGATTATCACCGATACTACTAGTAATAGCACATTTTTATGTTTCTATATTAGAAGTGTTGGAAAAATGCATTTATTAAACATTAGACTGTTCAGCACGTGTTCGACGCACCGGTGAAAAGACAAACATTCCGTTGGCCGAAGAGGTTCCAACGAGCATATGCAAAAAAATGACGTAGTGAGAATTTTTGTAAATATTAATTTTTCCAAAAGGTCTTGATAGCACAAATGTTACAATTATTTTTAAAAATAAAACAACACTTTTAATTTTTTGGAACATGTTTCGATGTTTCAAACATCATCTTCAGCCAATGTTAACTATACAAATAAAAGTTACAATAATATAATCTGTTACAATGATTCTTCGTGATAACATAGTCTTGCGCGTGCGTTACAGTTACAGCAGCAATATAGTTATGTCTGTTCAGATATCTATCTACAAATATATAAAATTCAAACTAACCAATAATATTACAGGAAATATAACTGACATAACGGTAAAGGTTTAAAAGTATAATAGTAAGCTGACATGATCAACTTTAAACGAACCAATACAACTAACATAACGTTAGATGATGTTTAAAGCATCGAAACATGTTCCATAAAATCAAAAGTGTTGTGTTATTTTTAAAAACAATTGTAACATTTGTGCTATCAAGACCTTTTGTAAAATAATGCTAAAAATTTGCAATAATTTCTAATATATATATTATTTTTCGTAATATATTTTCCTTCTGTTTAAAACAGAAATTAACAAAAATATATGAAACTAAAATCTCCATTTTGAAATTTCGTGAGAGAGAGTGAAATGTGAGATGAGCACACACTCTTAACCGTTCGGGGTTTCAGTCACAACTGAAGCTGACAATCGCCTACCACAGGCCGCCCTTTTGTAGTGCGGTTTCACGTTTCAAAGTATGTTTCAAAGTCATAAAACAAAGCTCCTTTACATTTACCGCAATGCATCTTAGAAATGTTTTATTTTTTCGTTTTATGATGGAAAGAGAAATGTTAAATAAATTGATTTTCTTCAGACATTTGTTTCTCGATGGTAACATGGTGCAAGAAAACAGAGTTACGTAAAAACAGATCGTGGGTTCATGTTTTCTGGAAAAATGCAACAAAGTTTTATAAATCAAAAATGAGTCACGGACGCTTTACCCGGTAACCTCATACTCAATCATCCAGTTTTCACGGAAAGCAGAACAAAATAAATCAAAGGTATCCTGTGGTAAGCTCGTGGAGTAAGTAAGATACTGTGTCAGGGAGCTGTTGTATCCTGACTGTATAAAAAACGCGTGATCAACCACATGTGCTGGTTTGCCGAAGTCATGTACCAAGCAACTAAATATCACGTGACATAATGAACGTCTTTCATTGGTATCCGAACAAGAGCATTGTTAGCGACCTTTTAACGAATGCATGAATGCGCTAGGCCGAACTTGAGACGATTGGAAATCGATTACAAACTTTCTATTGTTTACGCCTGACATCCTGATTCCCCAACCATCCCGATAGCTCTCTACGAGCTAAAAATGGCCCAAAAAATTATATATATATAAGAAAGTCCAAAATATGGTCATGAAAAGTAGTGGTCACGAAAAGTAATCAAAACAGCCATTGGAAGAGTTACAAGTATACATTCTTTTTATTCTTCCAATTATAAAATAGAGATAAACTGATATATTTATGTTACAAAAGTACATCTTGTATTTCAGTTGATAGAAACAATGAAAGAAAGTCACTTTTAAAACTGTCGTTTTGCTTTTCAAAAGTAGCCAAATAGAATTATTTTAAAAAACGGCATTCAACGCCAAAGCAAGAAAATTGAAAACTTATTTCTTTTATTTTTCTTCCGAACGAGCGACCAACACTTCAAGTTAAAAAAGAATCTGTGCTCCCGGAAATTAAATTGGTTTTGTCTAAAGCTAAATTTATAAACAGCACGGTTGACCAGTTGTCATCTGGATGAAAGACTTCAACACTGATAAAAAATGATAAAATGATGTATTAACATTGACATTTAGCCAATCAGAACGCGCGTACCATTTAAAATATTTTATAATGACATTTAGCCCTATTTGCAAGATGTTTCAATAGTTTATGGTTATATATGCTAAGCTAAGCTAAATCCTTTAGAAGCTAGTGGCCCATGGAGCCGGCGCTTATCTCCGGTTTCATTAGTGTTAAACACATGAGAATCTTTCACTCCTCCCTGGACGGGACATTAACCCACCGCAGGTTAGCTCCCAACAGACGTTGGTACTCATTTACCCACCTCGGTCGGAAAAGAAAGCCACACAAACTTTCAAATCTCGGCAAAGTGCTGGGATTGAACTGGGGACCTTGTAGCTGGAAAGCAGAGATCTTACCAACTGCGCCATGTCCGCCCTTAATATGGTTATATATAAGTATTATTAATTCGTCTTAACCTTTTGTACAACCAAGCTGTTCAAGCAACTGAGGATCACAACTGCTGATTTTGCGTCTCAATAGGGAAGCAAGGTGAGTGTCTATACACCCAGCACCAGGTAACACATAAGGGCATGCCATAACATGAGACAAAACACCAATGGCTGCATTGGACACACACTTGAGTTCTTCTAACGTCGTCTCATCTGGGGAACACAACACAACTGTTGTCACCTGCTTTGCTTCTTCATTTGCTCCTGGCAGAATGTGGATGAAACTTCAAAGAACAAAAATACAATCATATAAACATTACACATGCAAATGAAAATGACAAATTAAAGAGCTTAAAGAATTGAAGACAAAACGGTAGCATTAGAGGTTTGTTTCAGTTTATTGAAGAATTTATTAACAAAATATCAGATAGAGATGAAATAGCAATAGCAATGAATGCTAACATAAAGCAGATGCAATGTCTATTACATAAAAATAAAACTTATTATTAAGAAAGAAATAAGAGAAAAATAACATATATAGCCCTCGGCGGGAATCGAACCCCACATCTTCGGTTTACTAGTCCGACGTGTTAACCACTACACCACAAGGACCAACCACGCTGGCAACGCAGCCGGACAATGTTATGTAGATGGTAACTGTAGGGGTTCCCAGGGTGATATTTTTCTCTATCGATAAGTTGAACACTTTAATTTTTGTTACGCATATATGATATTATAATTTATGTAGATAAATGAAATAGGAATAAAAGTCGTTGATATAACTGTAAAGGTCGTTAATATGACTGTACTCTGTATGTTTGTGTTTCCAGTTAGCACAACTGATTGTGAATGCAGGGGGTGTAGCGGCCGTTATTGACTACATTGGCGAGTCCAGGGGAAATGTACGTTTACCCGGTATTATGATGCTAGGGTATGTGGCAGCACATTCAGAAAACCTTGCTATGGCCGTCATCGTTTCTAAGGTGAGACATGAAATCAACAGTGGCGTAGGAAGTGCGGTGGGGTGCAGCTGCCATGGTCCTCCAGTTTCACTGTAAGGACAAAGTAGGACCTTCACGTTGCCCCCTTCCCCCGTCCCTCCCCACCCACACACACAAATACACAGGCGATGCAAAGTTCTTATAGAAAATGTTGCATGCATGAACTGATAGTGCTGCTATCTTGAGAGTGATGATGCCGTTTTTTCAGCAAATTAGTTTAGTTATCAAACTGTAAGCGTTCTCCACATTATTCTGCATTTTAATTTCAGGGAGTTGTTCAACTTGCAATTGCATCGTCGGAAGAACCGGAAGACCACATCCAGGTTAGATATAAGAATATTAGGCGTTTCTGAGAAACCACAGTGAGCAAATATCGACAAACAGTATTTGTAGTTGCCTCAGAGGAGACGGGAAAGAGATTGACTTATTTTTCGTTGCTGATTCTGTGGTTGAAGTTTCTTGATGTCTTTTTATTTGGAAGGACTTCTAAAAAATGTCTGAAACTTTATTATCACTCTGTGAACACCATGTGTTTGAAATCATTAAAATTTTAAATATTTCTATTACTGTTCTTTCTGGTTCACTAGAAAACGCGACCTAAAGACACCTCGTCAATATTCCCAAACGACTATCTAAATCCGATCCTTTAGTTTTCATACCTACAGAAGGTCGCTAATTAATATAACTGAATGACTAGTAAATGTCTCTGTATAACGATTACGAAATCTGTAAATGAATTAAATGAATACTTTAAACTAAGAAAGAAAGAAAGTTTAGAACCATGGTCTATTTTTAACCAATAATAAATGAATGATTAAACATTTTGCAGGTAAAATTGCAAATTAATTATCTTCTTATTAACTTTAGTAAGCTGTGTAGAGATTCCGGCAAATATTTAAACCATTGCCTGGCGCGTCAAGGGACTGACACATTATCAAAATAGCTTTTACTTTGTTTTTTCCTTTGGAAAAAATGAATTGGAGCTTGAAGAGGCTGTAATTCAAACTTGACTGCTGGGTGATTTCGATAGCAGGCAGAGGAATAAATTGTAGTCTGTTCATCAAGAATGCATCTTCCTACGACATAAAAGTTATCACTGCACGTAAAAAGTTAGGAACATAATACATGTAATACATTTACATCAGTCACAAGGGATGTAAAAAAAGTTTGCAATGTATTGGGTTCAATATACTGGCTCCAGTTTATCACGTCTGAAGATTTTCAGTTTCATAGATTTCTAACCATGTCAGTCGTCCACTAACTTCCATCGCTTGTTGCTTACCTAGGCTGCTGCAGCCTGGGCACTAGGACAGATCGGGCGGCACACTCCGGAGCATGCTAAGGCTGTGGCTGTTGCTAATGTGCTACCGAAGCTGTTACATTTCTGTATGCGAACTGATGCATCTGAAGATCTACAAACCAAGGTGATTCTTAATTATATAGCCATATGTGCGCCAGTTCCTAATAAGGTTACAGAAACTGAAGAAACACTGTATATCGGGAGTGATCTGCTAAACACTTCCTGCTGTGATCTAATGGAAATTTTACAGTGAATGTATGGCTCATCAACGGTTTTGCCACGAAAACCGCCATATTTTTTTAGGAACTGTTGCATATATAGCTCCTTGTTAGTTCTACAGGCTTTCTTAAGTTTTAGACTCAAGTCTTATTTATCTTTGTTTGTTAACTACCTAGAGTTGTATGCTAATGAAGCAGAATGTAAAAAATGACGTATACAAAGATTACCCTATATATATATTTATAATATAGCCACGATATAACGCGCACTCTTATTGGTTCAAATCTATGCTTTATTACAGCGATAAAGTCATGGTTTTCGCTTGCTTGTTTTGCCGCTTGTTTTGCTATATCATAAAAGCATTACAGCACAATTTTCTATGACTTTTGGGCGTAATAGAGCACTTGTGATGTTGGTAGAAACACTCGAAACCTTGTAAAATCACAAGCCGCAGGCGAAACCGTTTATCTTATCATTCTTTTCATGAGAACTACATGCTATTACTGTGTTCTGCTAACATTCTAAAGCTTTTATTTCGATCCCGAAGTCAAAAGTTATTCTACTCTCTGGGTAAAAAATTCAAAATAGAGGAAGTATTCTTAGCCAGACGAAACGCCTACTCACTCAAACCTTCTTACTCAATAAATATCGCTCTTATTCAATGAAAATGAAAAAAATGTAATTCGTATCAGTTTAATCACATTAGAACAGTGATATAATACACATCAAATGACGCTATGCACTTCTCTTTTCCAATAGCGTATTTTTGATGATGACGTCAGAAGGCACTTTTTAACCAAAAATATGTCGGATCCTTGATTTGTGCTGTTCTCAAGTGAAGAAATCGAATCCATCTTTAGACTAAAATCAAAACCAGGTCACTTTTGTTTAAATCACAAAGAGAATGTATATCAAGAACCAGAAAATTTTGACTAGATAGCTCGATCTGTACAGGAAGGAATTCATAGTCGACGTAATTTGTCTGTATTACTACTTTTCTCTCCTTTCCCTTACTCCTCCCTCCTTTCTCCTACTCTTCCCCTTTTTCAGGACTCTACACTCTTCACCTTTTTCTTAGTCCTCCTTTTTTTCCTTACTCCTCCCTCTTTTTTCTTACTCTTCCCTTTTTTCCTCTACACTCTTCACCTTTTTCTTAGTCCTCCTTTTTTTCCTTACTCCTCCCTCCTTTCTCCTACTCTTCCCTTTTTTCCTCTACATTCTTCACCTTTTTCTTAGTCCTCCTTTTTTTCCTTACTCCTCCCTGCTTTCTCCTACTCTTCCCTTTTTTCCTCTACACTCTTCACCTTTTTCTTAGTCCTCCTTTTTTTCCTTACTCCTCCCTCCTTTCT
>JAOTRI020168289.1:0-19692 GCA_028564885.2 Zoanthus sanctaehelenae
AAGTTGTCCCTAACCACCGAGATATCTCGGTGTGAACCGTTCACATGGACCGAGACAACTTTACCCCTAGGGCTATCTCTTCCTTCCAGACCGAGGTATCTCGCACCCCCGAGTTGTCTCGGCCTCATGTGAACGGAATGGCTGGAACATAAAGTAAATGTAGAGAAACTTGGCTCTGCCCGAGATATCCCGGAGAGCCGAGTTATCCCTAGCCCCCAGATATCTCGCCTCATGTTAACAGTTTTTAGAGTGTGATTTTGAGAAGGTCTATCTGTATCGTTTGATGATATAAAGTAATTGATGAGATAATCGCTTTTCATACGGAAGTTTGATTGTAGCAAAACTGACTGCTCCAGATGTTTAGTGAGTGAACAAAACAACGTCGTCCGCGTTCGTAGACAAACACGATTAACTGATAGTGTCATCTCGTCATTTAATGATTTATATCCGGATTTTTAAACTGAGCTACAGCCATTGTTTTGGTCTTTTTTCTAAGATATCACACACCAAACTACTTGCTCAAGAACTGCTTCACTCCCTCTCTGGAGAGTGTTTCTTATAAGAAAAAGGCGTGTATTCACATATTCACTAAATTTTACTGTACGGTTCGCATCTTTAGAAATTTGGTTTTGTCAACAAGGTTTATTTTATTGTTTCAGGAGACAAGTAAGTAAAAATATACTTAATGCTTATGAAGGAAAGTACTGAAAATTTTGCCCGTATGACTGGAAACATCGAATCGAATTCTTTTAAAGTATTGCATTTAGTATGCGTTTTCCTGAACTGCGAATAGAAACGTTGACATCGTATCTACGAATGAAAAGCATTTGTGAGTTTGGACAGCAATGTTTTTAGTAAGATATTTCCTCTTTGTTATAACATTGGTGGCACCATGACCTCGTATAGTCAGTATCGTTAGTCGCTGTAATTGTAAAGAGAGTAAACCAGCGGGACATCATTTAACGTGCTTCTAATAATTTTTGAGCCAAAATGAAGCGTTTATCAATTACTTTACCCCCAAACTGCTTTCTGTCATTAGAGCATGAACAATTGCTGAAGTTCTCCTCCAAGTTCATATAAGAATCACAGGCGTCATTGTTAAGAAAAAACGTTATGATAACAAAAGGGCGTTAAATTCTGATTTAGTTTGCCCAGGTTAAATAAGTTTTTTGATGTTAATTTTATTGCAAAATGTATGACTGTCTTTCGTATTTTTCAAAGAAGTTGAAACATATGTTCACGGCATCACACATATTCAAATATTTTCCAAATCAATGCGTCGGTTAACTTACTTCTCGAGTTTCACCTCCATTCAATAACTGTTACTTACCTGCTTGAGAGGACGCAGCCTAAACATTTTTTTTTTCATGAAATGATGTGGATTAACTTATAGCGAAGGTTTTAGAACTTCAGCTTGAGAAACGTATTTTTTAAAGATTGCTAGGTTTAAGGTCTCGCTCGATTAATACGTTTTTTCCACTAAATTGGCATAAACGAACGCTTATTATTAAGATGTAGGAATTGTAGTCGCTCGGTGTGATACCTAATATAAATAACTCCAGTGAATGTAAACTTTGTTAACGAGACCATTATAACGAATGTTTCTACATACTTTAAAACGAATCGCATGCTACTTGGATATAACTTTGAATAACCTTAATTGAGTTGGATTTACGACGGAGATCTAGCTAGTCTAAACTCATTAGATATGATTTTTTTCTTTCAAAATAATCTAACACTTTTAATTAATTAATTTTTAACTTAATTAATTTCATTTATTTTTATTTACTTTATTTATTTATCTATGTATTTATTTATTATTTTAGTTATTTATCTTTGCTGTTTCATCATTTTCTTCTTGATTCCTTATCACTGTGATTCTATGAAACAGAGTTTAACACAGATAAGGCAGCTTAAATGTCATAAGCCAAAGGCTTCTATTTTAGGCTGCGTTACCGTCAGAATAATAAATTATGTAAAATTATTGATATTTTTACTGTATTATTTTTTTATTTTTCTTGTATAAAGTGAAATCTGTAAATTATTTATATTCCTTTGCAACTTTGTAAATTGGATAACATTCTGATGGGTTAAAATAAAATATATATTGACTATAATGATATTGAACTTAGGTACACGTTTTCAGTAAAAACTGTAATACCTACGTCTTTAGACTGAAAAAAATAGAAGCATTCATTATAGCCCTGCAGTTATTCTTGATTTGAAATGTGATTTTTGGGTCTTGAATTTCATTTCGCGACAAAACTAACATAATATGCGGCAAAAGTACTTGGAATTATTTATGATACTCTGTTATAGTGGTTCCGCACTTGTTGGATGTCATTAGTACTTTCAATTGTTTTAGTATATTTTGTACTTTTTCGTTCGGTTTGTTTTTGATCAGATCATGAACTATATGAGATCATAATTTCATACGGACGGTTTCTTACTGCACTTTAATCATCAACTGTAAGTGTCAAGGAAAACGTCTGTAATCATTTTTGTTGTCTAAGGCTATGCTCAAGTAACTTCTTGAAAATACTACCATTAAAAATAGCCACTCTTTCTTTTTCTTTTTTACTTTTAATAAATATATGTAATGATGTTTTTTGTGTGTTTTTATTGCTTTCGCCTCGAATAGTCATTCGACTAATTGCGAAGAGCAATAATTTTTGTAAATATTATTCTCAAATGTTAATAAAGATTGTTGTTGTTGTTATTGTCTTCATTTCAAAATATTTTTCTAACACCGATCATCAATATTGCCTCAGGTATTGACAACAGTTTTACTATAAACAAACGAACACGGGGACATTGCAAGTAGAAACTATCTTTTAACTCTACGTTTTTAAAAACACTAGCCTTGAAAATGAAACAGTCTGCTAAGCTCGTGATTATTACTCTTTTTCAAGAAACATAGATCTGGACGAATTGCATCTAAACTGGGATAGATCACCTTTTGAAAATGCACTTTATAATATTTAAAGAGAATAATTGAAAACATCCTCCGTTAAAGCAAGTTAGGCACTGATTACATGGAACGGGCTGGCCCGGTTGAGCTTGCTGAGTTTTTCTAACGAGATCCCGGCTGTCCCCATGAAATCTGTAAAAATGTGGCTTGCGATTACGTGTAACACTGGGCTAATGTTTAGTTTCAGCCCGCTTAACCGGCCCAGCTCGTGTCATATAGTCAGGGCCTTAAAAACACTGCATGAAGATTAGCTCAGTCATAGATAAAAGAAAAATAGGCATCAATTAAACCATATGGCGAAACC
The DNA here is from genome assembly GCA_028564885.2 of Zoanthus sanctaehelenae. Lineage (NCBI taxonomy): Eukaryota > Metazoa > Cnidaria > Anthozoa > Zoantharia > Zoanthidae > Zoanthus > Zoanthus sanctaehelenae. The sequence continues at coordinate 3,276 of JAOTRI020168289.1, forward strand.
TATATATAAATTTTATAGGAACATATTTAACAAAGAAATACGGTACTTTACTTGTAATTGTACAATTAATTTAATGAAAATCTCAGTAATATTATTGAAACTTGATAAATTCAGTGAAAGAAACACAAAAAATATATTTATTCAATTAAAGCAATAGTTTGTGACAATGGTCCGTTTCAGTCTACGAGCCAACGTTTCTGTTGGTAAACTGCATGAAGATGATTAGAGTTTATATGTAAAACCCCACAAAGACTAAAAATGAGAAATACCGATGACACTTTAAACAAAGCTACTGTAATTGCGGCTATATATCTCTTTATCGAATGGTTTTTAAAAAACTCATAATGACTAATGTGTAACTTACAGAAAATATTCTGAGAACAATATCACACCCTTCAACAAATACACATACATCTGTATTGGCCGAGTGTAAAACTCTTATGGAGCGTCAGTTAGCTTGATACTGACGATAAGATTGCACAAATCAGAATACGTAGCCATTATTATCAGACGCAGGTGCACATTTGAAATTAATGGTCTGTTCGAGTCCTATCTTTTGGCTTTTAACTCTAATTTAGTTTAGGTGGATAAGGAATTTAAATTCTCTTGGATATACCCTAAACTTTGAATTATCGAAAACTTTTGAATGGTTAATTGTATAGTAGCATTCCCTTAACAATTTTTTGTGAAATAATCAGTTTATAACAATGACGATGACGAATAACAACGACGACTTTAGAGTTTAGTCACCTAGAATTACAAATTAAAATTATGTTTATACAGTGCTGTTAATATATTGGTAGCTGGTGTTTATCTGGTATCACAACAAAAAAGCCAACCATTACACTGTTTTTGTTTACAAAGCTTTCAATCAAGGAATTGACTGACTAATACCAAAAACAATGATTTAAAAATTGATGAGTAACCATGGGACATAATTGAAAAGTTAAAAAGATATTCTCTGGTTATAAGTTTTATAAAAACACTAAGCTTTCGATTGCCAGTCTGCAACTTTAAAAAATGAAGCATAAAAAACGGAGGTAAGAAAATATATAAACAACAAGGTGAGAAAATAACAAGCGAATATATTTGAATACAAGAATACAAAAAAAAAATTGTGTGATGATAAAATGCTAGTAACATAGACAAAATTACAATAAAATTGAGTATTCCGTAAATAAATAAAAAATACAATAACACAAGAGAAATATTGTGTGACAATAAAATGCTAATAGCATGGATGAGATAACAATAAAATTGAGTATTGTTTTGGCGGCTGCTCAGAACTATTGTCTGCCTGGATAGTAATTGTAGTGTGCCGGGATTCCAGCGTTTTTCTTACGCGTGAATTGCCTCTCTCGATGACGCATGCATTCTCAAAACCAATAGTGGCCAATAGTGTGACCTTCGAGCCACGCATCTTTGGCAATATTGGAACCACTTTTAAAAACTTTAATGTTTCGTAGGTGTTCCTTTTTTCTAGTGTGTAAGCATCTAGAAACACCGTCGCAGCTCAAACTTGTTTACCGCTAGATAGTTTTCTCCTTTTCTCGTACGATTACCATAATTGTAGATTATATTGTATCAATTATTATATCGGCTCATATGACATAATGGCAATGGCAATAAAAATTCTTGAGTGGCATTATCTAATGATCCAGTTTTTAATAATTACTATTTTACTATGATGCGCGTAAGTATTCATGACATACTAAAATCTCCTCAGACTATCAGCATTGTTTTTCAGTGTCTTATCTAGCCAGCGAGCTAATTCTTATAGCCAATGAGCGCGTTCGTAAGAAACATAGTAGTACCCAGCTCTCCGAGCGGCCAGTACAAGGATCCGACCTGTAATTCGCAGACGAATAAAACCCGAGGATTTTCATTCGGCTGCACGCAGGCTATGTCTTATCGTTTTGTTTTGATATTCTTTATTCAGTATTTCAAACCGCTGACAGAAATAAGAACAACTCCGACGAGGCTAAAACATCTGAAATATTATGAGCCTCGTTAATGACGTTTTACTGGTTCTTAAAAAAGCTTACCCTAACGCTCTATAGACTTACAGCAGAATGCATCATAAACTTAGACAATCGACTATAGCGAGAAACACAAAAAATCTTTACTTTGTCAAAATCCAGTCGCATTTCTCAACTCACACGGAAGTTGCTATATCAAATAGTGCTTTATTTTCTGATGAAACCAGCTGTAGGCTGTTTAAAAGTATTTCGACTATACGGTCATCATCAGAGTATTGTTCATACATTTTTATTTTGTTTCCACGTTTATGTGTTACGAATGTCGTTTGCTACAACCAGAACCTAAGACTTTGATTAACTTCCATTCAATATTTTTTAAGAAAACGGATGGTTATGGCTTTTTCTATCTTACAAGCTAACTTCAAAAATGTGATTCCTTAAAATTCTCCGCCATGCATTAGTTTTATTTGCAGCATTTTCGTTTATGTGCAACGAATGTCATAATTTTAATCATTAGAATTTACAATTCTTGTTAATTATGCTTATAATGCCTATAATGACTTACAGTAAAGAAGTATTATATTCTTATTATGCCTATAAGGACTTACAGTAAAGAAGTTCTTTTACATCTGAGTTTCGTGATCAAAGATGGAAAGGTGATTGAAAATCAGTAAGCTAAGAGCAACTATCCCGCCTTTTATTTCCAACCTTTGTTGAGCTATTTGTCTCAAACTAATGCATTAATTATAGCTGCTTGCTTTAAGTTATCCTAACTAACTTTCAACAGTTACATTTTCCGAGATCAACACCGATATGAATCTCTCAGAAATATAAAGCTCTCTAACAGTAATACTACTAAAGAAAATTTGAGAAAATCCAGTTAGATAAAAAACGGAAAGACAATCACTGTTCAGTTGGAAAAATACCTTTTTGACTTTGTGGTATGCTTGCATATGCAGTTTAAACCACAATAATTGATGCCAATTATGTAACTTTGATTATTATACCGTTAGTGATATTGCTTTAGAATTAACATTTCCACTTTCATGTCAAAACTAACTGTTGAAACGGCACATCAAAATATGTGTTAAATTAAGTCCTCCCAATCCTGTGCAAGTAAAAAGATGTCGCTTTTAACACGGCCCATGTGTTTGTATCAAGTACCGTTAAACCATTTTTTATAAATTAGGTTAGTGCGCTCTGAGAGAACTTGTTGAAAGCATCTTTTTAAACGATATTTAACGAAAACAAACAACACGGTTGTCTTACATTTAGTTATTCGCAATGCAACGATCGCCTGTAACTTTTGCATTTCTCTCGATTTTGTTCAAAAAAGAAATAAAATGAATGAACTGCGTATTCCTTTTTGGTATAAATTTGTACTTGGATTGTTCAATCGGGTTAAACTTTGAGTTTTTGTAATGTTAGGATTTGCAAAAATTTTGACGAAATGTTCCCGATTCGTAAACATGTAAAAGTTCTCGCACTGTTTGTTATTTATCATTTTCGTAGCCAACAAAATACACCTCATTTAGTAACTTTACTTACCACTTCGTCTGAAGCCATTTTCCAAGTCTATATCGTTACCTTGCATAAAAATTTTATTTGGACCAGATTTTGGATAGATCTGTAAAGAAAAACCTAAAGTATTTCTTTTTAAACTCCTATTTGGACCTCCTCTGAACCAATAATGTCACTTTTTGCGTCACCTTCCATCAGGTGGTCCTGAAATCATAAATTGATTCCGTGTACGGAGGTTAAGAGTTTAAGTATTTTCAAGATAATAATGAGGCTCGATGAAAAGTTGTATAGGTAAAACACTGTAACGTTAATGAGCGTCTATAAGTCAAACTTGCTGAAAATGTTTGGTATTCTTTAAATAAACCAAACATAAAGTTGTGGCAGGGAAGTGTAATTGTTAGTTCATAGTTGGTTCCTACAATGGTATACCTAAAGTTTTAATTATGGCGGCCTTTTCAGTCAGGAATGTGCGGCAACTTTGATATGGGGGTGACTGTTGGAATCGGCTGAGATCATACACTTTTCATCTTGGGTCATACTGAAGCTGCACATCAATATTGTTGCTTGTTGCTGCTAACGAACTTGACAGGCTAACTGTGTACAATTTAGCTGAGTAGTTTTTGATATGTCTTCGGAAGACGATTTTCGAGTTGCTGGTAGTGGACGCTACACCGTGTACTATTTTCGCGTGGACAGTTTTAGCAATTATTTTATCATGTCAAAATCAAAGAGATTGTCGTTTTTAACGGCGTTTCTAAATGAAGGCAATGTGCCTTACGAACGTTTCAGCTCTGTTATATGGTGCAAACTCAAGTCACGAATTCAACCGTGATACTGATAAGAAAGGCCATGTACCCAACAAGAACAAAAACTTTAATGTATCCTCAGAGAAAACTTACAGAATAAGCTGGTAAATAAAAAATATACATGAAGATTAATCGAGTACAAGTGAACCAGTCCCCATACAGACTTATGTATTGTCCCTGCCCTATTTTCTCAACCTAACACAAGGACACCCATACAAACCTCGCTAAACCAAATGCGTTTAAGAAATCGAATAATTTCAGAAAATCAATACTGTCAATAACCAAGATTTACTAAGTAATTCATTGTATAATGGTATCAAAGGATAAAATTTCATTGGTTTTTGAGTTATCTGACTGCATCACTTTGTTCAATTCAATAACCTTTCGTTCTTTCTACACATTACTAAATGTGGTGTCCCTCGAGGCTTGATATTGGGCCCTCTGATTTTACTAATTTATATAAACGATTTATGCAATTTCTGAAAGATCTTAGATTTCATTCTTTTCACTGATGCAATAATATTTTTTCAAATAAATGTTGACTCTTCTAAAAAGACCTTGACAACTGACAACTTGGTGTCAGATTAATAAGTTAATGATAAATTATTCAAAGTCAAAATTTATGACTTTTAAATCGAGGCAGAGAAGACAAAACCCTGAGTGGTATACTTGAAAAAGTGGGGAGAAAGCACACTTTTCCTTCTGGTGCTTGTAGCTCGTCTTCACACTGGGCTTGCATGTCTCCGTTCGAGGATTTTCACGACGAACTCTACGTAGTCATGGTGATAACTTTTCATCTTTCTGGAGTCTTTTCTTCAGATTAAGTAAACGTTTTAGGCAGTACGCACGATTGTTCGGGAAATTGATTTCGTCCGTCTTGAATGATAACGGCATTTCCAGCTACCTCGAGGATTTCTCTGGATGCCTTCTTCAAGGATCTTGACAAATATTCTATCCTCTGCTGACTCTGTTCGTTTCCTCTTACATTACGACTGTAGTGCTGTTCGTTATAATCTAACCGCATCATCTCTTGTAACTCCTATGGTTACGTCATGTTTTTACTAGGAGTATTGTCAATAAGGTGTGTGACGTTGTCTGGTTCCAAGATCTTCCTTTCATTGTTAATCACAGAAAAGCGGTTCACTGTGACCTTGTTAGTGAGCTCCTTGTGTTCTAGACATACATGACCTGTTACGGTCAATCCGAAACTGTACTCTTCTGCCCATGGTTCTTCTTCATCGCCTTAGATAATAATGAGCGGTTGAAATACGATGGGAACGTTGCGACCAATTAGCATACCGATCTCCACTTCTGGACGGTGATAATAATAATAATAATAATAATAAAAGTTTAAAATACGAGCTACATAAATATATATGCTTATCTATAAATAGTAAGAGCAACCTATAGCTAAATATACTGTACATTAATTGAAAGATTTTTGGAAAAGAAAAGTTTTTAGGTGAGATTGAAATGTTAGAGAATTAGAACTTCTTAAGTGGTCACGGAGGGAATTCTATAGTTTAGGCGCACAGACAAATAAAGCTGTATCACCGTAGGCTACAGATTTAGACACTGGAGAAAATAGTAAGTTTTGACTTGCGGATCGGAGTGAGCGGACTGGTTTGTATCGTTAGAGTAGGTTGGAGATGTAGTCAGGTGCCATGCCGTTAAGAGCTTTGAATGTGATAAGAGAGATTTTGTATTGAATTCTGGAAGAGATCGGGAGGCATTGAAGTTGACGAAGGACGGGAGTTATGTCTTCGGATTTTTTGGTTTAAGTAACAAGTCAAGCAGCAGTGTTCTGTATGCGCTAAAAATTAGATATCTGTGATTTAGTTAGGCCACAGAGAATACTGTTACGTGCAGTAGGAACTGGTGCTATCAAGGTGTTATTGATGGAGATGCTGGGTATTAGCTCCCAGTGCTTAAAACGAAAAGAAAGATTGACGATTTTGGTCTTACTTGGATTGCAGGCTAGTTTGTTTTTGCTACACCAGATAAGTATATCATTAACGCAAACTTCTAATTTAGGTAGAATTGCAGTTCTATTAGTTATGCGGTTTATTGACAAGTAGAGTTCTGTTGAGTATCGTCTGGAAACATCACGCCGTTGATGCCATGAGCGTTGATGCCATGCCAACGTCTCCAATGGAGCAAAATAGAGAGAGAATAGTAGCGCCTCAAGAACAGTGCCTTGAGGTACACCATATTCTAAAGGCTTAGGGGATGAGACCGCGTCTCTCACTACTATTGATTGTTCCCTGTTTGTGAGATATGACTTGAACCACGCTAACACCGTTCCTCCAAAGCCATAGCGATATTGGAGTCTCTCCAGTAGAAGGGTATGGTCGAACGTATCGAAGGATGCTGAAAGATCAAGTAGCACTAAAACAACTTCATGTCCGCTATCGATTTCACGGAGTGCGTCATCTATTACACGTAGCATTGCTGTTTCCGTACTGTGAAACATTTGGTATGCCGATTGGTATTTAGCAAACAGATCATATTTTGTGATAGGTAGCTGGTTGTTTGAGTGGAGACAACGCGCTCCAGTGACTTGGACACGAAGGGAGTGTTTGTATTTGGGCGGTAGTTGGGAAACCCTTTCTTGTCAGTCCTTGTTTCCTTTGATGGATGTGTTAGGCGAAACCTCTTAAGTGTTTCCATCTTTTTGCGATTTCCGGAATTGCAATGTCATGCTTATCGGCTGGGATCTCTTCACTTGAGTAGGCGTGGTCTACCTTGATTGGTTGATGTAGACCTTCATCGTTTTGGATGCGTAATCAAGTGATCTTCTGTGTACGTATTCTGTTAGCTCCTGTAATAGTGCTTACATCAGGCGTTATCTCTGGGCTGCTGGAGCCTAGTGTTTCCAAAAGAGCATCCGTCATAAATACATCTGTTGACTGATGGTCTAATACCACGTAGGAGGCTTCTCAAATGGAAGAATCATCCTGATGGAACACCTGAAGCAAAACTATTCGTGCATAAGAACGCTGTGGCTGATTTTTACCATCAACTTTACTGCCCGCGTTTTAGGACTGAATGTCTTTGGTTGCGCTATCATGCTTGTCAGGGTTATGGAGACACGTGGTGTGTTTCTTATTGGACCACTTTGGTTTGTACCATGCTGGTAGCTTTTCCACAAGAGGGCTTACCTTCGAGGGATAATTGAAGATGTTTAGACTGTCGATGTGCTTACTTGCAATAAGAAATTAACAAAGGAAGTCGCTGAATTTTTTGAAGCGCTGTGGCGTCGTTATGACTTATTCTAGGCCAGTTTGTTAAACGTTTCTCGAAACTTGCGCTGATTGACGCAGTGTTACCGTACCTGTCCTTAAGGATTTTGCGAACTTCTTTGTACGATGTCAGGTTTGTTCACCATATACTGCAGCTTTTCTACGACCCTCTTTGCTTTCCCCGTCAGGTCCTAATATAACAGATATAAATTGTGCTGAGGTGTTAAGTATGCAGACACAACTAATGGATCAAAGGAGCTTTCCTAAAAAAAGAACTTGGTCTTTTCCTCTTTATTCCCACTGAACGTTTCTGGCGTAGGTTGGGAAAGCTTTTGTGACTGAGTATTACGCGACAATGCTTCAGTGAACTGTGATGTGTTATCTTGTGGTTGAAAAACGTAACGTGAAGTCGGTGGGTAAAAGGTCGGAGAGTTTCCGAAGGAACTGTTAGGAAAGGCGCTGATTGGGGAACTTGCTGTGAACGAAGGTGGTCTGGGTACCGCTGTGATGGGCGGCACCTGACTAGTCAAACAGTTGGTCATTGTCGTTTTCTTGTCTGACGCTAGTAAAGAAGTTTCCGATTCAGATCATTTTGGTGTCTTGACCCCGTCGTGAGCTTCATTGGTGCGAGGGAATGGGGAAGCCACCATATTGACATTCACAGCTCGAGAAGCCTATTCTGCGTCTGCACTGGTTGAAAGAGAGTGACAAGAGCCAGTTGCTTGAGTGAGTTGCTGAGAGGGAACATGCAATGAACCTCCTGTGGCATGTCTATCTAAAGCTGTGTAAGGACTGGATTCAGAAAGGACTTTTACCGTGTTGATGCTAGTAGCTTGAGAAAACCGTGCTTGAGTTCCAACAAAGAACTCAGGTTGTTGAGGTGGAGCTATCCGCGACGGGTTTCTTTGGCGCGTCCATCTGGTGTGGCGCGAGGACTGTGTTCGGGTACAACATTCAACGTGTTGTTGGTAGCAGCTTGAGGAGACTGTGTATACGTTTCAGCAAAGAAATCAGTTTGTTGATTTGGAGCTATCTACGACAGATTTCCTGTGGCGTGTTTTTTGCATGATTCGTAGGACTGGAGCGAGGGAGTGGGGGGCTGCGAGATATCATCGAGAAAGATTGACAAGACATTATATTTGTTTGTTGGGAGGTTAGGTTCTAATGCGAGCTCAAGCGCGTCTTCTTTTCTACCACCTTCTCATAAATTAACTCTTGTGCGCTCTCATTTCTTCGTATTCTCCGCTCAGTTTTAGTTGGTTAAGTCGTGTTTCTTGCTCGGCGATAAGTGCAGAAACTCTATTAGCTTTTCGAGAGCTGCCTTTTTGGCCCGAGGTTCGTTCAAGTTGTGTCTAGTGCTGCTTGTATTGCTTTTTTATGAGAGGTGGCTACAGATAATGTTTTATAGTTTGGTCCTATTTTCCTAGTGTGAGCCTGACCTAGAGCTCTAACGCGATAGAATTTGCTTGCTAGTGCCTTACGCATTTCTTTCGACTTAAAAAATTTCATCTGGATTGGTTAACAGTTCTAGACATTCATACAATTTTCAACAGACGCCAATTTGGCGGATAACAGAGTTAATTCTTTATTTTTCTCGACAGTACCTATATAACTTTCGATTTTGTTTTCGAAATTATCAAGCATCTGGGAAATTCTCTTTCATTTTCGCGAGCAATTTTCATTTTGAGTGAACTGAAATATTATTTGCCTTTTTCAGTAAGTTTTCGTTCGCGGGTACCCTGTGGCACGGTCGCGGACCTGTGGATATTCTCAGTTAGTTCACTCGCAGTAAAGGCAGGAACATGAACAGCAGTTTCGATATTGCGATCAATTTCGTGACTTAAAATGTTTATAGTTTCATGTTTAAAAACAAGTCTTTCACTATAACTACTGTCTAGCAGTAATACTACTTTATGGGAGGGCACAGGTTTTACGAGAACTCTTGGAAGCTAAACTTGGCGACTCTGGCCGATCTCAAGGAATTCACACATCGATGAAACTAGACTTTGTATTTCTATCGCTTCCAAAATCTTACAATCCCATCAAACTAAAACATAAAGTATAACAGTAATTTTACTACTTACAAGGCAGTATGAACAACAGAAATGCGCAGGGTGGTGATGCCGGTGTTGAGGTCTGTCTCTTATACTGAGGGCACTTCTTATCGGCTGCCAATTTGCGTCAGTACGTATGAGCTGCTCAACGGATTTTCTAAGACCTTAAACTGTTAAAACCTGTATATATTTCTAAAGCGCTTAGAGCTCTAAGGATGAGCGCTGTATAAATGCTGCATTATTATTATTAATATTAAAACTAGGTTAAGTTAAGTAATCACAACATGTGTGTATCTTGAAAACGGTGACTATACAGTAGCTCTGAGTTCCAAGGTGCTAAATACAAATTTTCTGGAACTATTGAGTGCACTTCTCAGACATCACTGTCTTCCCAACGCAGAGAGACCAAAGCCAAAATCTTCTGTTTGCACCTGAGTGGCCCAAGTAATACTGGCACTCTCTCTTCCTCCGCTTGTTGATGGATGTACCCATCTTGCCCTCATGCCACCAGCATCATCTGACCTTACCGCACAACAAGTTTCCAAGATTTTAGCCTACTTGAGTACCCTCAGTCTTACAAGGAATCTGAAGATGTTAAATGCTAAAAATGTGATGTCATGCGCCTTATTATCAGCACATTGAAAGCTAACCTTATGTGCCTTAGATTCAAACAAAAAAACTGAGACTCTTTAAAATTCGTTATAACAGACAACGTGAGGTCATTAAAGCCTGGTACGTCTACTGCTGAAGTAATTTTTTCAACTAAGAAAGATGACAAAAGTACCCGAAGTAACTATACAGGAAGTTACAAAGTTTTTGCTAAATGTAAAGAGGACTTCACCAGGAGCTGATTTCCTACCCTTCTGCCTCTACCGTGATTTTTGTGAGTATTTTACTCCAGTTATTACTGATGTTTTTAATTCTTCTCTGAAGCAACAATCTGTCCGTTTGATTCGGAAGCATGCAAACATTAAGCCAGTTTCAAAGGAACTCCCATTTAAGTCTAGCAATCAACTCGGGCCATTTTCCTTGACAAACATTATAATGCGCCTATTTGAGAGACTAGTGTATTAGCATGAATTATCTGGGATGAGCTCAAGTTTGCTATGGATCAGTTTCCATACCGTAAGGGATATAATTCCACTATGGCCCTTGTCAAATCCCAACACTATTGGCTACAGTGGGTTGATGGGTATGCACACTTTGTAAGAATATTTGCATTTGACTTTAGTAAAGCATTTGATAGTGTATCACATAGCATTTTATGTAATAAAATAAGAGAGCTAGATATTAACCCTTACATCTTTAACAGTTTAATTAGTTATCTAAGTGATAGAAAACAGCGAGTGGTTGTGGATGGTGTCACCACTAAGTATCTGAATATAAACAAAGGGGTACTATATTATTTTCTATCATGGTAAATGATTTGAAACCGGTATTCCTGCTAGTCTGCTAGTCAATATGCAGATGATATGACACTCAGTTTCCCCATAAGGTCGAAGGGCATTAGCAGTATTATCGCTCAACTAAAAGTTAATTCTATTATATAGTGGGCCAACAAAAAAAATATGAAACTTGAATTAAGTAAGACGTGGGAACTGTTGCTGAAAGGCAAGACTTCTCAGCTACCTCCTATTCCTCTCACAATGGTGGAACGAAAACAAACACTGAGGCTTCTTGGAGTGACATTTAAGGAATGCCTCATAAATAGGAATACACAAATCAATAATCTACTTAAGAAAGCTGGCAGCCGCCTCTGTATTTTAAGAGTCTATAAATATTATGGTTAATCAAATAAACACCTAGATTTGTTATTTCACAGTTTAGTCCTGTCCGTTTTCACTTATGCTATTGAAGTATGGGGATACTTCTATTATGATAAATATCTTATAGTCGAACAGATTGGTACTGCGTTGTTAGCTAGGGCATATAAATCAGGCTATTGCCTTGAGAAGTATAATATTTTCAGTATTTTGAAAAATAGTGATAATAAACTATGGAGTATGATTACTAACAACCAAACCGCTCTTGATGACTTTCTTCCACCTAAAAAAAATGAAAATATTTCGCAACAGAGGCCATGACTTCATTTTACCTCGAGTCCGAACCAGTCGTTTTAAATCTGCGTTCATAAGTAGATATCTATTTAGTAAATAGTTGTTTTAAGTGTATTGCTATAAAGTTTTGTGAGTATATCACCAGTATTTTTTTTAAGAACTTGTAAATATCGCACGTATATATGTGATATAATTTTACTAATAATAATGAAGACCATTATTTTAGTTTGCGCTGTAACTGCACTACTGCACTTAAAAATATATCTTGCGTACAGAATCGTTTAGTACAAGTAATGATATCACTGTTACAAAATTGTTTTTGTCATTTATTCGACCACATATCTTGATCTCAACTGCATCTGTTGTCAGGAGGAGCTGCTGTAACAAGTAACACTTGTTTATCTAGCAGGCATGCCCCTTTCTCAGATACCGAAAGTGGTCAAATAAACATACTTTTCACAAGCATTATTTGCGATTGGTCATTAATTTGTAGTTATTAAAGTATTGTTATTGACGAATTCTATGACTCCTTTCATTTTACATTCTTGATCATTTTTCGCGGTTCTGTGAAACAACTTGATTATCTCACAATATGGAGCATATCGAAAGGAAAATTAAAATTTAACCTTGGACCTTGGATAATGTTGCACTTCAGAAAGCTTGTCCAACTGGTCCCCTGAACTTGTGTACCAACCTAATTTGTATTTTTAAAAAGATTTAAAAACGTGACCGCTGACCAGTAAGTAGAAAGAAAGTATATATATTATTCCATAACGTTCCGCATATGCCAAGACAATTACAGTTACACTTCAGGGTAAATATCCCTTTTCTAATTTTAGGCTTGCAGGCAATTTTTAATGTAATGAAAACCGACTGGTCGAAACAGTGAAAAAGTTTGCCACCGTTTTTCTTCCATGAGTACTCTACGTTATAGATTTCAACGACAAGGATCCAATTAAAACACCTTTTATCTAGTTCATAACGCGTCTTATATCACTTAAAACATTACTACAGTAATTGCAGGGGCTACGGAGCCCTTCCTCCAGCGCCCAGAAAGACCTATTTTTTTTAAAATTTTATTTTATTATTTCTAGAAAATATTATTACAGTTTTCATCTTAAAAAGGAAAAAAAAGACAAGAAAAGAAAGAGGAGGATAGAGAAAGAAAGAGAAAGAGTACAGCTGACTTGCAATAAAATGAACAAGAATGATGATCTGTTTGTTCTGATTATTCAGATTATTCACCTGCGCCAGAGGACGTTTTAGAAAACCCTAATTTTGGCGATTTTTTAGCAACAGTTGATCACTTTTGCTCTATGTTTGCCATACAAAAGCGAATAGTAATTGCATAATCTTTTTGCTCTTTTAGGGAATTTGAATGAGTACAATATTTCGGCTAGTCATTCCTACCTTCATCAAATCATGGATGATACTTACAATCGGTTTCATTTATATGAGATGTTGAACGGAAATAGCAGACCAAATAGCCGCAGAAAATTCAAACAAACAGAAATTCCAAAATATTAATATAAAGAAATTAAAAATTAAAAAACAAAATAATGATGAAATGACCTCGTAAAAGCGAGATTTAAGCCTGTAAGTTTGGTCGCGCTTATTAAGGCCATTATGTTCAATGGTTATAAAGAAAATTTCTCTATCTTTGCGGATAGAGTCTCTAGCACAGGAGTGATGTTTTTGAATGGGGATTAAAAGCATGTCAGAGGCAGAGTGATTAGTAGTTAAGAAGTGCTAAGAAAAAGTAGTGGGCTTAAATTAAGTGTTGGGTTTATGAAATACTCGTCTACTTTCTACTTGTCTTTTAGTCTATGTTTAGTTTCTCTGATGTATTGGAGAATGTATCTTGTACAATTTTTGTGTCTTTGAAAGACACTTGACAATAGCATACTTTCTCATTTGAATGTCTATCAAGTGCAGCTCTTATGCTGCCTAGCTCGTAGTCGTCATCGCTTTTGCTTTTTACTTTAGCGTTGAATGTTTCAAGTAGTTTATTTTTGTAGCTCTTCAAATTGTTGTTTGCTGAAAACTCCGGCCATTTTCCTTCGCGTCTTATCCTCCCCCAGTTCTAATCGGATTGGAGTATTGTTGGTTTCTTTTGTGATTTTGGCCAATCAGAAAGCATTTTAATTTGCACTCGTGTTACAAGTTTGCGCTTGTGTAACACATTTTGCGCTAGTGTTACATAAGAGCAGCACTCCTTTCTCACCCAATCAGCATTGAGTAATTTTATCGTTTATATTACTAAAACAGAACAATAAATTGAATTCTCTTGAATTTCAACAGAATGCCCGCATCCAAAAACAACAAGAACATAAGACAAAATATATTTCACTTTTACTCACATTTGTTGAATTTTTGTTGCCAACAGCTGTGTTCACTTCAAGCGATTCAAATTTAATTCTTTCCTTTAGTTAAGATTTCTACAGACCCAGTTTTAAAAGCATAACACGTCACACATGCAAATTAGTGTCCTGAGTAAACACAATGGCTGGAATAAATTTATCAGAGTATCAAACTCAAAAACTAAGCGGCAGAAATTATTTCTTCAGCCGTATCAACTTAACTCTTTTGACTCTTAACACTATTATACGCTTTTTTTGTAATAACAACTTTATAAGAACATGAAGCTCAGATTGATTGAACTACGGTAATCTCGGGTGGAGGCTGAAAATGTTGGTAATGTGCAGAGTAAGAACACAGAAGCACGTTGAACATTTGGTATTTACTATGGTCCCAAATGATTCACGTATTCATGTCACACTAGACGTTCTTCGGACAGTCAGTACTGTTTTTCAAAGCACAATGTTTTTCACTCCAAAAATATTATTATATGTGTATGTAGTCGTAGAGTTTCAAAATCATCTCAGAAAACGTTTTTTCTGAAGCATTTAGGCGAGCCCAGCCGACTGAATACTTATTACTCTTATACAAAGTACTGTATAGTTATCTAAACAGAAAACAGCAACTGTTTGTCAGCATGATACCTAAATTGGATGTAATTACACAGTACGTTTCGGTTTCGTTAACTGACACTGTACCATTTGAAGAAAGATTCAGGTGGAGTCACCCACTAAGTAAGCACAGTATTTAATTAACTTAACTAAAGTTAGTAAAACCGGTAGACAAAACCGTTGAAACCATTATTCGCTCGTGGTCATCATGATTCACGAAACTTTCTTCGGAACTTCGTGGGGCTATTGGTTTATAATGTAAAATACTAGTTGGGAGACAAGTTAAACGCACGCAGTTACAGTTGTTTCTCAAAACAGATTCAGAAAACCACCTAACATATAATACTAACGAAAGGAGTAATATTATGAACAGATACTTTGCAAAGATTGGACCTAACTGATTAGTAAGTTGTATATCCCCATCAAATAAATCAATTTTAAAAGGATTATCTTGGACAGCCTTTTGAAAACTCATTTTCGTTTTCACCTGTAGTTTCAGTCGAAATCCGAGATGAAATTAATACCTTATCTAATAGCAAAGATTATGAGTTATGGTTTTAATTCGTGTCCAGCGAAACTACTCAAGTTAGGATGTCCACTACTGGAATAATCGTTGTCAGTTCTACTAAATTAAATAAATCCATTGAAACAGGAACGTATCCAGATAAATTAAAAATAGCGAAAATAATTCCTATTTACAAAGCAGACGAACATAATAACCCTGAAAATTACAATCCAATCTCTCTATTATCTATATTTAACATAAATATATAAAAAATAATTTACATTCGCCTTATAAACTTTATATAAAAAGGCATTTGATACAGTTAATCTCAACATTTTTTTGTGTAAACTCCATCATTATGGTATCAGGGGTATTTTTCTTAACTGGTTTAAATCTTACTTATCTAATCGCGAAAACAAACTGTGTGTATTAACGAGTCAATCTCAAATTCTAATTTAACAACATGTGGTGTACCTCAAGAATCTGTCCTGGGACCAATTCTTTTTCTAATATATATTAATGATATGCAAAATTGCAGTAATGTTTTTTCATTCCATCTATTTGCGGATGACACAAGTCTTCTCTATGAGCACAAAAATCTACAGCAGCTGCAAAATACAGTAAATCTAGAGCTTATAAAACTATGCGATTGGCTACGATCCAGCAAACTCTACATAAACGTAAAAAAATCGAATTATGTCTAATTTCGACGTAGACAAAAATCTTTACCTTTTACTCCTGTAATAAGACTACCTGACAACTTTAACATCTTCACAAATCTCGAACAAAAAGATTTTATAAAATATTTAGGCGTTTTTATAGACTCTGAGTATAGTATTGGAAGCATCATATAATTTATATTTTACAGAAAGTTAGCAGATCTGTAGGGATAATAGCCAAATTGAGACATTTTATTCCACGCCAATTAACCCCTTCTAACAATCTACAAGACCTTAATAGATCCTTATGGCTTATTTGAATATTGGTCTCTGCAACTGAGATATAGCGCAAAGCGTATCTAAGCCGTTTACTCATACTTCAAAAGAGAGCTTTTCGATAAAATAAATTTTTCAAATGTGAGAACACGATGTTCCTTTTTTTTGTCAAAGTTAGATCTCTCCCATTAAATTTTATTTACTTTGAACGTATATGTCATATGATACATGACATCTACAACAAAACTGCACCTATTAATTTAAACAATCTATTTACTCGGGCTACCTGTGGTAGGCCGAGTTTTAAAATGCGTTTTCTATCTATCATTCTATCGACGTATGGACAAAC
>JAOTRI020168394.1:0-30552 GCA_028564885.2 Zoanthus sanctaehelenae
CTTTTTTTACCTACACGTCCACTGCGAACACCACCACCACCACCACCACCACCACCAATACGTCGTTGTAATCTCTTGGCTTGACGCGACGCTATCTTACGACCCGCTTGTTTACCACGACGTACCACGGACGATCTTACATTTTGTCCTCGAGCAACATCCCCAACCACTTGACCCGCACTCTGAATCAACTGTGGTGCAAGCGCACCAGCCACAGCACCACCGACACCGCCTTTCGTTGCCGCATAATCGACCACTTTCTTTGTCAACGCATTAGCGATTTGAGGTGCAGCTTGAGCAGCCATCTGTCCTACCATAGGAACGAGCGATTTACCCATCGATTTCAATAAACTACCAAATCCGTGTCCCGCCTGAGATCCGTAGTGTACCGGTGTACCACCATACACGCTAATTCCATGAGGAACACCACGACGTTGATAAGCCATTTTTTATTTAATGCGTCGAAACAACAACGTGGCTACTGTCAAACCCAATGTTAACTCGACGTCTCTAGCTTGCTCGTCCGACAAATAGATGGAAATCTTGTCCAAAATAGAAGAACGTAATTTATAAAATTGCAAGTTCGTAAACCGTTCTTCCACGCCTCGTTGATGGGGCTTTATGTGTAACACACGTAATGCGTTGCCTTTTTGATTACCGATCCAATGCGTGTCAACAATGTTCGTATTCACAAAAAGAGCAGAATAATCTTTACCGCTAAAGTCGTGTTGAGTATGACCATCGTTATTCCATATTGTCACGTTTAGAGGTCTTTGATAGTGGGTTTTATCCTTTATAAGGACAAAACTGGCCTGGGTCAAACCCATACTGGTAAATGCTGTGCTCTCGATATTAGTGCCAGAAACAAACTCTACATAATCGGTATTTAGTGTCAATCCCATCGCACTTGCTAAATCGCGATGCATTGTAATAGTCCACGAACGTGCACTATCACCACTAGGATTTTGTACAATCCAAGTATCTGAACCAAAACGTGTCGGATGGACCAAAGAAGGATACGTACTTCCCCGCCATCCCTCTCTAGCAGCAGCTTGAGCAATGGCTGTCAATACATTCGTCGCGGAATAACCACCTCTCAATTGCATGGAAAGCAACTCAAACATTATGTCTATCGGATAATTGTAGTTCTTGGCACCTCTCGCACCCATGCTGCCACCATAATAGCGATCATACAAACCACTTACAGTGCTCGACTCTTGCAAAAACGCAATCTTTGCCACTTGGGGATCCGGATTACCATTATGATCATTTAAATTTATGTGCTTGTCCGGTAAAACGTGAGGAATCTGCTGTCCTTTTGCCACATGACGAATAGCATACGACAAATTAAACCACAACCTTTTCAGGTTACTGTAACGATCATTGTCCGATCCGTCAGAAAGAGGGTAGACCAACAAACGTTCATCTATAGTAAATCCCAACTGTTTTGCCAAGGTGACAAAAATAAATACAGCATACGGTCTAGCATTACTATCTTCTCCTACTCCGGTTAATGTGTTTGTGCTAGCATCGAACGTTATAATTTTTGTTCCGTTAAATCGCAGACTACTAATAGCAATCAAGATATCTTTCGCTGTAGTGGTAATGGCTGTTTTCGAGATTCTCATACAGTACATCGGTGGATGTTGACTTATTATTTCCTCGAGTGTTGCATTATTGGGTGTATCATAGGTATAAATCCACACATGAGCCGGATTACGATGATCCACTTCAGCAGCATAACTTCCCGCCGTATCGCGCTGAATCGGTTTACTAACATCGGCAAGTGCTACTTCCCATTCATCCGGTTGTAAACGAATGGGCTCCGGTATGTAAGTGGTATAATTACTCGGAGTGTTCCACGTGGAGGCGGGTCCTTTCGTATTACTTGGTAAAGTCATGTAAAAAAATCCATCCGAAGACATAGACGAAGACATGTTTTACACCGTCGGTACACTCGACCCAACTGACTCGGCATCGACCCAAGAATTGTACTTATGGGGAAACCCACGCCACTTCACGTAGTGTTGTCTTTGTCCGCGTCGTGTGCGGGTCTTGAGAATCTTCTCGATACGGAACACGGTAGGTTTTTTCACTTTTTGAAGTTCTTGTTCGTAGAACGATCCCGTAATCTCGGTCCCGTCATATTCTTTTATTTTATAAGCATACGGTTTAGAAGGTACGATTTTATACACCGTATACGTCTCTTCACTCCAACCTTCATCGTATCCTTTTTCAAAAAGATTCTTTTTACGAGCGAGTCGAACGGTATCGCCAATCTTAAACTTGGGTCTTTTAACGGGACGATTTAATTTTTTAGCATACAACGTATGCCACACTTGTTGAGCATTGAACGCATTCACATCGACAGGTCTCATTTGAATACTACGGTGTTTGCTATGATTGTACGCCTCGACTAACTTTTGCAACACGTCGATGTAACGATGTTTTTGCCCCGCGTATTGAAAATAACGAAACATCTTTTCTTTCAGCGTGCGATTAAAACGTTCCGCAATCTGTGCCTTGGTCTCGTTGTAAGTCACAAAATGATGCACGTTCATCGAACGTAAGTAACTTTGAAATTTTTTATTTAAAAACTCTGTACCATTGTCTGTCTGAAGACGTTGAGGAACACGTCCTTGCTTGAAAATGTGACGAAATGCTGCCACGAGCGCATCTCCCGTCTTACTTTTCAACGGCACCACCCACGCATATTTAGACAACACATCGATCACGGTCAATAAATATTTATAACCATCGTTTTGTTTCTCAGCAAATTGCATGTCCACCAAATCAGCCTGCCACTGTTCATCGATACCGTTCACGAGCACGGGTCTCTTTTCAAAATTACGTTGTACCGGTTTATGGAGTGTATAAGTCAATTGACTCTTCAACCACTGTCTCGCAACTGGTTCGGGTACACCCATCAAACGAGCCTGTTTGATTAAACGTGCAGCACCGCCAAAAGCAGCAGGAGATGACGGCTTGTAATAGAGCTTTTTTAATACGCGAGCATACGGTTCGGATTCGTGCACCTCTTCTACCGTCTGTGGCATCCTCCGCTTCCTCCTCGTCAGTCTTGACATAATGTATCACCGTCACTTGACCGCTACAACATGCACAATGCATTTTTAAATGTTTACAAATGTCTGATATAGTAAAAGTAGGCTCCGATGCGGTGTTTCCCATCTTTTTTACAATAAAAAATTAATAAAAAACTCTTCTCTCTAGAATCCGTACGGAATTGTGAGATACGAATCAGGTACACGCACTCTTTTATCGTACACCATACGATAATTCTTCTCCAACTGAACCGTACGCAATTTTCGTGTCGTTTTGTCACACACGATACGTTGTTGACACGTCGACACGACAGGAATACTCTCGTCCGCAGTAATCATGTCACATAAAGATTCAAAATTTAACAAACGAGACGTTTCGTAATTCAAAGTAAAACCCTTGATCTTACACACCTGATTGCCACGATTCGTTTCGTATGCATAATTCTTAGGACCCGCCGATACAAACGTGGTAATGCATTCTTCTTCACGCAATTCACTGGTCAACTCACCCACACCCAAGCCTAACGGTAACTCCGCTTGCCCCTCACGAGTCTTGTAAATCACGCTGTCCGTGTCAAAATACAATACACGCGCTTCTTGAAGATTGTCACGGTGCACCGAACCGTCTAATTGATTCAAATACCGATACAAATGCACTCGAGCTTGACACGTTGTAAAACCGCCAATAAATACATTACCGCGCCTCAAAGGTTTTACCAACTTCTCATCCACTTCTTCATACGTCAAATAGAGCACATAGTCATTAAAGTAAAGTATATTGTTCACTTTATACTGAGGATCAAACAAAATCTTATTCACATCTTTAACCGTTGTACAATAAGTAGACTTTTGCATTTTTGGATTCTGTGTAAATTTTCCCCACAAGGAATTCAAGGCAATTTTAGCTACTTGACGTTGCCCCGGATTAAATTCGACACTCGCATGGTCCAAAGAAATACCTGTGCTTCTTTCGTAGTCTTCAAGATACCTTTCGCGCTCTTCTTGTGAAACGCAATGTTCGGGCCAACCAGACTTTTCTTGCTTCACCTTCATGAATCCCTTCACGTAATCTTCAAACAACCCACGTTTCTTTTCAACCCAATGCCACACTTCATAAATCTTCACCACACGATACCCCAATTCGAGCGCCAAATGCAATTCTGGTGTATACCAAGCACCACGTAACATCCTCTCATTCTCGTCGTGACAACATCGTTCTTGATTCTGCATCTCCGCACACAGCCTACACAACACAAACAACAGCTTACCGTTGATCTGAGCAGGCAACACCGGATGAAACAATTCACGTGGTGGTAACACATCACACTTTACTAGACCGAAATAATCACGCAACTCACCAAAATTACACGTCACAATCACCGGATGACCTATAGGATACCATCCGTACCAGTTGACCGAAGGATACAATGAAGTCACGTCCACATAGCTAATCTTCTCTTGCACACCATCCACCTTACAATACAATTGCACAGCATTCACACGACCCCCAAACATACCTTCACGTTCATGAAGAGGTTCCACCAGATGCAACGTCTTCAACACCTCCTTCACGCTTTCTTCTTTACGTTGTTCAGCCCACTCACATTCCCAAATCTCCACCATACGGTACCCCAGCTGCTGTAAACGCATGCTTCTCACCACCGTCCTATCGTACACTTGTTTCAAAGTCTTGCCATCCGTATTAGACACTACGGTATCTTCGCGATCGTCGACAAAACACTTACAACACCCGTGCCAATAACAGCCATAAAATTCGTACACCGTATTCTGTTGCTCATCAAATCCGTCCACAAAACAATTCTCAACTCGAACTTCACCGTCCACATCGTTACGCCCATGTCGAATGGTCAAAGAAGGATCTTGCTTCATCAAATATGACATCCACTGATAAGCCACAAACGACTGATTCGCTTTTCTACGATATCCTCCATACGGTAACACACCGATCGACTCGGGTTGCAAGTACTTCGCACAAAAAGTACGCATACACGCCTACGCCATGGTGATAGAATTAAAAGGATCCAATTGATTCAACGTGTAAAAATCAAATCGAAATTGTTCACAACAGCGACGAAGAATGTCCACATCCGATCGACAATACGCAATCAATTCCTCTTTCAAATTAAACACGACATTGTTTCGTACTTGTTCGGCATGCCATTCTAGAAAAGTTTCACGTGCTTCAGGTTTCATAGCGTCACATCCATAAAAACGCGGCGCGGGTAAACATCCTACATACGCTTGATTGTCTCTCGTGCTGAAAAAATGAGGAAAATAACCCTTCTTCATTTCCGACAAGCCAAACGTTTTAGGAAATCTAGCCAAAGGCATTGCCAAAAAGTTCAAACTATCAATAAGGCGAATCTGATTCTGGCCAATCTTTGCAGACAAGATCTTAACACCTCTCATACACGGATCCACATTCGCTCCAGCATTTAAAAAATATTCCAAAATAAAATTACCGTCATAACGCCCCATATTGTGCGCTACTAAAGTCACTGCACGTGAACACGTCAACTGAACAACCCATTCACAAAATTGTGCAGTAACATTACAATCACCATAAAAAACACGTTGTTCTCCGTCGGCAGGTTGGGCAATCACCAAATTGGGTACATGAATTCCCGTCTCCTGAGTACACTCGTAATCATAATATACATACGTCCATTTAGTCATTTCATCTTTGTCGGCCTTTGCTTGTTTAAGATAACAACGATGATCTCACTACAATTATAACATACGGTCGCATAACATTGATGCGGTGTTGTCGATTTCTCGTACACATGATGACACTCTGTACATCGCACATATTTCATACACGTCGACTGTCCAAATCTATTCACTTGGCGATGTAGATCAAAACACCGTTGATCTTTAAACGTTCGACGACAATCGATACATTCTATCTTAAAATCAAGTGTAGCCACACATTGCTCCGACTTACAAACTTTACAAGCATGATTATGTCTCACAGAACACGGCTTAACACACGTAAAACAATACGAACCAAAAAACGACTTGGGATATTTAATCCAATCTAAATGTCCATCATCATACAACAACGTTATCTGGTGTAACGCTTCCTTATACGCTTCACCACCCGCATAAAGGATCGAGTACCTTTGCTGAACATTGTGTATCACAATCTTATACAAAATTCTCTCTCGATTAATGTAACGTTCGATAGAAGTCACATCGTCAAGTCCGCTCGGTTTATAAGGATCAACATCAGCACCTCGCGCTAACTCAATTGCCAAACGTCGCGAATACGACGAAGTTTGTGCATCCCTTAACCGACGTAACACCCGGTAATCATTCTCAAAATGTTTCATAGCCATGAGAACAGCATGCATTAAACACATATCATCTTCGTTGGTAATCTCGATAAGTGCCCTCTTTTTTCGATAACGGTCTCGAGCAGTCAAAAAACGCCGAAAATTATAACGCCTACCCCGCGCAGCCATAGAACCCGTCACGCGTGGCATATCGCGAGGATTAACAGCATGCACTACATTCAACTAAACTGCTGATCTAACATCAAAGATTCATTCGAATTCAGTACCCGACGTACTTCATCCATAACACGATCCGCAGACAGCTGCGAACGATACATAAAAGGTAAACTTATCGGATATCCCAATCCGTCAACACGAAGCACAAAACGAATCATATCATCCATGCCCCCCACAAGAATCCTATTCAATATTTCATCCATAGTTTCATAAATATATTCTACTATAGCACTAACACCACGAATCGTTTCCGGAGTATCAGGTGGTAAACGCACCAACCAATCCGTCACAGTATGACCAAAATGGATATAGTTACGCTGAGCTTCCATGACAAAATGTGGAGTACGTAACCAATCATTCTCCCAGTCTATATTCTCCACAACAGGCTCATCAGCCCACGCTTCATCCAACCCCACTTGTTCAGGCACGATCATGTCCTCGTGAGAATCGCATTGCGACAAAAACTAAACCAATAGAATTTTTTTTAAAAAATTATTGATGGTTTTTTTTAAAGTGAGGCACCTCCAAATCCCCTTACCACACCTTTTTATTTTTTTTAAAATGTTTTATAACACAAAACTATCCTGCTGCCATTTTTTAATTGTAATGTAACATCTAAAATCTAAAAAATCAAGAAAAAACCATCAATAGTTTTTTTCAATGTTCCTCACTTCTATGTTTCTTTAGAATGCTTGGTCTTTTGACTAAAGTACATTTATCCATCAAACAAGAAACAAATATCAACTAGAAAATAAAAAAAGTTCACATAACTATTTTTTATAGCAAATTAACATCTTTTTTAACAAAACATTTATCAGCAAACTATCAAAACTCCAATTTTCTTCTAGCGGATCCGATCCGGTCATTTAATTTTCTTATACATCGGTTACATGAACATCTTTTCTATAAAAATAAAAATTTTTTTTTTTTTTTTTTTTTTACTGCTGAAGTAAATTCTTGTAACTGCGATGTTCCGCAGAAGAGACAACGTCGAAAGAATGATACTCCTTTCCAGACTTTTTACTTTTTTTTTTTCCATAATACTTAAAATAATCGGGAGTAAATCCCGTTTGTTTCGTTTTTAAATCTATCTCCTCCTTTACACGGCTGGTCAAATACGTGTTAATCAATTCACCTGTTTTCACGGCACGGAGCATAGCTTTTCCCATCGCACCGTAATCTTCGGTGTCAACATTAAATATAGTTAAAATTTGAAACATAACATTATGAGGTAATTGCTCCATACGAGTCATCCTACTTTCTGCCATTAGATCAAAATCTTTTTCAGTAAAGACATCCTTTAAAATAAAAAATTAAAAAAACATAAATTATTATAATAAATCCCAAATGTCATAACTCTCTTAACACTTACACTTGGTTCCTCAGCAACCGCCGCCAATGACCTCTTTCCCTGCATTCGTCGCTTCTTTGGTGCTGCAGGTGGTTGCTGCTGCTGCTCTGATGGTGGTGCCATCTGTGGTGTAGCCTTCTTCTTTCCATCATCGTCATCCGTAGAATGTCCAATCGGTAAACCTTCAGCCATCACTTTTTCCATAGTAGATTCTGTAAGCACAACATCATCATCTGAATCGACGTCAACCATAACCTGAGATTGTTGAAACTCCTCGTCAGACATCTGTCAACAAAATATAAAAGTTATAAATTTATAAATCACATTTTTAAAAAAAAATTTATTTTACTAACCACGATTTCTCAATTTAAACTTGCTTCTTGCTTCTTGCTTCTTGCTTCTGCTTCTGCTTCTGCGGGAATGCTCGTAAGCGTGTGTGTGCACGAACCCTGCAAACCATACCTGTATATATACACGCGTGTGCGTGTATTGCGCACGCGCGCGCGAGAGGGTACCCCCCTACCCGGGTACCCATCAGAAAAAATAATTAAAAAAAGAAATAAACAGCATAAAAGGAGGCGTTTGCAGTCAGTTCGCTCATTCGCGCAAGCAAACTCACCAGTGTGCAGCTGAAGATACCAAGAAGAAAAAAGAAAACGTAAGTATTCTCTAATTACTTTTTCTTATTTTTTCTCGTTTTTTTCTTTTTACACTTTTTTTCTTTATTAGGTCATGTCTCTTAGCCGTCCTCAACAACAACAACAAAACATTGTATTAAGAACGTATATAGTGATTTTAAAAATATTTTGATAATAATGCAATTCCTATAGCAAGTATTGTAAATAAACTAGTTATTACGAGTAATAGAATCATTTTTTGATCTCTATTTATAGTTTTTTCGAGTTCACTTATTTGACTTTGAATTTGACTTTGGATTTGACTTTGGATAGCTGTAATTTCCTAAGTAAAGAATTGAAAAAAATAGAAAATTAATAGCGTATCCAGTAATGTTTTTGATTGATTCTTTCTTGGCGTGCTAATTTACGTTTGAGCCGCCAAGAGGGTTGTTCACGCATAATACGTGATAATTTTAATTTACGATGGAGTCGCCAAGAGGGTTGTTCAAACACAGATAATCGATTGTGCAGTTTATAACATGACTGTTTTACCAAGTTGTTGTTTTTCACTCGAACAGTAAGGGCCATGTTGTTGACTTGTTCTTTGTTGAGGTTGAGTAGTTGACGGCAATGAGGACATTTTACTACAGGCTCATCAGTGCTACCGGGGTGGTCTTTTTTCCATCCGTTGACCTCCTTGCAGACGTATGCAGCTAAGCAGGCATTGTGAATTCGTGGTGATGCGTTCTTACAGTTTTCACAAATGTGTAGTGTTTCAAGATTATTATCGTTGAGACATATGAGACATGTAGGTGGTGTGTCTGGTTGTGATAGTGGTGGGGGTAATGGTGATTGTTGTGGTGGTGAACTTAATTGATTAGAAGTTAATGTGAGTGGTGGTGGTGGTGGTGGCGGCGTTGGTGCGTGTGGTGGTGAATCAACGCGTAATGGTGGTGCAAATGATGGATTTGGTAGTGTAGTGATACTGACAGGTGTTACGATTCTTGGTGGCGGTACATAATTTGGATTAGCCCCTGGTGGTGGCGGAGGAGGAGGAGTTGCATCTTGTAACACCACATGTACAACATTGGATTGTGTTGACTGACGTTGCATTCGTGGATCTCGTGGATTTCGTGGGCGTCCGGGTATTGAACGTGGATTATATATTTTTCTTCTTTCTAGACACACTGTGACATTGTAGGATGCAATATTATATATACAACGTATAACTATCGAGATTTTCCAAAAAACGACAGAAACAACAATCGATATACCGTTAAGATCTGTGAAGTGGCACAGATGGAAACAAAAGATAAATACTATCAATGCAATCGAGAAGTTAAGAATTGTTACTTCTGCTTTAAAATAGTAGATAGAGTGAGTTGTAAGTACCGCCATCTGGACTTAGCAGTGTGCTTTCGGTGTTTTTTTGACCTTCACGGAAAAAAAATGACTAATCGCGAAGAAACTGACCTCTTAGAATCAGAGATTTTTAAGTCTACACCTGCAAGCTTATCGATCTCTGCTAAGCTAATTTTATTTAAATGTCCATCATGCGACATTATGTTCATGCGTAATTACAAAACACAAATGTATTATGCAGCCATTGATCACGACGATCTGCCACGTACCTTCTGGTACATTTAATTAACTACCTATTTTCTCTCTATTTTTTACAGAAACAATTTATAATAGTACATCAACTCCAAAAATATAATAACGCAAATAACAAGATATACATATCAACAACAATAATTGAAGATCATGAAAATGTGGCCATAACACAGTGCTTCTCGTGTGAAGCAGGTATATCTAATATATGCAAAATTCACTACATGATAAATGATAATAACATGCCCATACCCCTTTGTATCCACTGTTATGTTGCCACCTTAAATACATTTGTTCTTAGCTCTCATTTATATAATACTTCTATTGTGAATAAAACTCTATTTACTGATAAGATTAAAAATGTATTTTTTAAATGCAAAATCTGTCATACCCACTTTTTTATTCAATACAATCTACACCGATTGCAACATTTATTCGAAGAAAAATACCTACCGTCATTCTATCATTTCACTACAATGGATGAAAGTGAACTTTACAGAAACGACAAAACTAAAGCATTATTTACAGTATCACCATCTTCTCTCTATATAGCATACTAAAAATTTGGAGGCACAAATGTGGAGCATACAACAACGTAAATATCGTGAATCAAGAAGACTAAAATTTTCACAGCCTAGAAATAGAAAAAATAACCCATATTATAATTTACGTAGCAACAAAAATGAAATAAAAAATACTACTTGTAATCAATTTATTTTTACTACTACTCTTAATCAATTTGTTTTTATTAATATGGAAAGTGTAATAATGTATGAATAAAAATATCAAAAAGGGCAGTAATTCCTTCAATTACTACATGTACCGCTTGTAATCGCTATATATTTTTATTATTAATAAAACATCTTTCAAAAAATGTGTACATTTGCATGGCGCATCAAGACTCGAACCTTTAACATTAATAAAATCACACACGGACCAACTATCTCAGTCAAATAAAGTGTATCAAATTTTTTTAGTTCCACAGTGGTGCGTTATCGTTGTGCGCCACACACTCGTACACTCCTTTTTTCATCTTCATTTTTATCTTTTATTTCCACTCCAACAACTTTTTCTTTAATACTCGCGCGACAAAAATGGACCGCTCGCCAGGAGTCGAACCTGTATCTCTACACACCTTATGGCAGAGGTTTATGTGTAGTGTGCTACCCTTGCACTACCTGCGGCGTTTTATATAAGAAGAACCGTATTTGAACAAAGTATGCATTAACCAACTGTGTTACCACGGTTCTCCTCCCTTATCAACTTTCTTTTTAACTATTTATCCACTTGTTCCTTGTCTGACAATGACTCCTTTTGTTGAACTTTATGTCTCTCTTGACGCATACGTTGAATTATAGCTTCTTGCCCATCAATATTTAAATTATCAAAATCATTATAATCCTTAAAAGAGTCAAATCTCACTTGATAAAAATCCTCCACCTTTCTCAATTCTTTATAATCTGACAACATCTCAGTAATGAGTACAAAATTCTTGTCAAATTCCTGCTGTGTTTTTTTACACGTATGTACAGCATCAAAAGCTTCTCTTAAATAAGAATGAGCCTCGATAGCACAAGGCATAACCAAGCCACAACTATCAACACAACAAGATCGTTTTTCAAGAATGGATTGATTTTCTCTTCTCAAAGCTTGCAATAAGTTCTCCTGTGAATCCTCATTTTTATAAAAAGTAACCATCCTTACTGCATCAATAGAACTAATTTTATGATCTGACTATTCACTCCACAACACATATAATATACTCCCCCCAACACTTATCACGTGATACCATGTCAGATAGTATTCTAGAATGACGTCATGCTTCGTTCCGCATGAGTGATTCAGAATCTGCGGTACTACCCCTACGCTATTACTTTTGGCATCCTCCGCTTAATTCTGGATAATTTGTCAACCTTGTCAATATATGTATATATAGATGCTTAAACGATATATTTGTCAATATATGTTTTATATAGGCTGGAAAGTGTGTAAACACGCGCACGAAAAAAGATCTCTTCTGGGTGGTGCTAGCTCCATTTGTGCTATTGCTTTAAATTCTGAAAGTTTTTTGTTTTGCTTGCTGATAATTCCTTTTTGAATTATTTCTTATAAAGTTAATTTAGAATCATTCAAAATGCAAGTAAGATAACGTTCGTGCGTTATAGTCTCGTTCAAAAGCCAGTTGAAAAACTTTTCATTAATAGTGCTACCTTTAATATCACAACTTTCATTTTCTAAAATATTAACCTCCTTTGGGCTAACGCAGGAATTTAAGACAATACCCTTAAGCTTAGAATTCTTTGTATAAATGAATATAGGCTTAACGCCATATATCCAATTTTTTGAAACATACCTCACTAAACTGGCTTGGCCTTTATAGACTCTAAAATCTATCAGTAGATTATTTGAATTCATTATATCAAAACTGTTATCTATACTATAGATATGATTAAAAAATTGACTTAACTTTGTCATCAATCTACATGGTATTTGGGAATTGTAAGAACCAAAACTCACTGCTAAATGGCAGTGTAAATTTTCTTCAACTTTGTTTCTTTCGAAAGTTAACCTACTAAATTGTGGATCAAGACCAATTAATATTTCATATAACATAACAAAAGGTGATGAATTATTCGGCGGATGCATTATTAGCTTTCTTTATGAATACTTTCAGTTGTGTCACAACTTTTGTTCGTGAACAACAAAGAACAGCTGAAAAAGAAATTACAATTTTAGAAACATGTAAAAATGAAACATCTTTTTCAATTTTTCATCTGTAGCCGTCTAAGGGAGGGAGGGGGTCAGGAAAGGTCATAGAGCCGTTTCACAGAGGGAAAAGGAGGAAAATGTTTGTGTAACTCCCATTGTTCTATCACAATCTAGCCAATAGCAAGCCTTAAATGTTACAGAGTTACTCTTTTACCGAGAATGGTCATTGTTGTGTTCAATAGTTAGTTATTACCTTATTAAGTTTGTTAATATTTAACTATTACTTCTCAAGTTAATATTTAATTACGTACCAAGTTTATATTTATATACATATAAAGTATATATTTAGATTCTTATCAAGTTTATATATAGAAACATATCAAGTTTATATATAGAAACATAACAAGTTTATATATAAAAACATATCAAGTTTAGTAATCAATTAAAAACAATTAATGTTACCCAAAGCTCAGGGTACAGATATCTTTGTGTAACAGTTAATAATTAACTATGAACTAGAAAATGTTACACAAGGGTAAAAAGGCAATAAGTTTTGTGTAACGTAATTTGAGATTCTTGTTTTTCGTTTCTAAAGGAGAGAATGGTTAGCACGAAGAGTTGTAGAGGAAGGAATCCTTTAAGTATTTTGCACAAAATTATAGAAAAACCAACTTGTACTAACAAACAGCTTGATGAATTAGAGAGAGCACTGTCTAGATTTCTTATAGACATTGAAGATCTAAAGGAGACTCCTGGAATAAAACCAATTGAAATTGTTCAAGCATATCGAAGAAACAGGCTTTTTAACACACTTCACAAATTTATTACAACCTTCAACACTGAGGAATTATAAAAGGTAAGGGGTTAAATTACACCTAAAGTTACTTAAGTTGTGTAACAAAAACTACAAAGTTACTTAATATGTGTAACAAATGTCATTATGTTACTTATTTAATGTAACATTTGGTTTGAAATTGAAGAGGAGATATCATTAGAAGGACGATCTTTAGATGGTAAGGAATATGGATTGTGTTCCTTTTATTTCTGTAGCAGTTACTAAGGAAACTTCTAGGTTTTTGAACTACATAGGAAAGTTTTTTTTTGAAAAAACTTAAACAATTAGTAGAGAGGATGTCTAAGATAAAGAACAAAGACGAAATCGACGGAGGACTCTTCAACGAAGACGAGTGGAAATCTCTAGAAGATTTCATTACTATGATTCTAGAACGGAGTGAAGGAAACTCGTTAGAGAATTCTAGTCCAGAAATTTGTTTCATAAATAGCCTTAATAGAATTATACTTCGTGCCATAAAAGAAAGGTCTTTGAACGAGGAGTACGTTGATATCCTTGACACCTACGTATACTTGATACAGAAGTAAGTATGTTAGTAATTTTTTTGTACTTTTAGATAATTAATAATTAATAATTTCCAAATTAGGGATCTCATCAATCGAGGAAAGAACAGAAGAGATTACAGGAAGAAGGTAGAGAATACGAAGATTTCAAGAGAAGGGTTTTCGAGAACGCAAAGAAACGCATGCTAACTACAGGTTACGACCCCAAACACAGGATTAACTCTACGAACAAAAAGATATACATTACAGGATAGGAGCTTGACCTAATTTTTATGGGTAATCATTACTCTAAAGTTGATAACAGTAGAAAAATAATCCACGTTACAGGTTCGAGTGGCACAACTCTAAAA
This sequence comes from Zoanthus sanctaehelenae, assembly GCA_028564885.2. NCBI lineage: Eukaryota > Metazoa > Cnidaria > Anthozoa > Zoantharia > Zoanthidae > Zoanthus > Zoanthus sanctaehelenae. Next base: position 14,590 of record JAOTRI020168394.1, read on the forward strand.
ACTTCAGGGGACACTACGAAATCGAAATCAGAAACTAGGACAGAAACTAAAATAACTGCAGATCTTAAAAAAGGTGGTTTTGGTAACTAGCAAAAGCCCAAAAAAGAGCTAATGGCTTATGCAGATAACAAAGATCACTTTTTAACTGAACCGAAACATAGGTATGCATTACACGTTGACAAAACTACAGCTGACACTTTCGACGTAGCACCTATGTTGGCGTGGTACATGCCTGAAAAAAACGAGCCTCTACCTAAGACTGATCCAAAGCACGGAAATCTAATGCAAGAATTCAGATCTACGCAAGATTTCTATACTAATCTTGGAAAGAACAACAAGAATTTAAGATTGTTCTTCCCGTACTGCCCCCACACCTTCTTGAACAAGCAGATGTTCGAGGCTCTAGGTTACCAATGTTCAGCCTATCAGGTGAACGCTGTTAAAATATCTTGCAAAGTAATAGAAAACGAAGGTGTACTGTTCAACAGCAAACAGACAGTTAACGTTACAGACAACCTTGTACAGAATTTCAACATTCGTTTCTTCGACTTCGAGAACGATAAAGTTCTAGAAGAATTGCAAGATTATTCAACCCCAATCACTACAAATTACAATACAGTAAACAGTGTCTCTGAAGAGATGCCAATAAGTAAGAAAGAGCACTTACTTACAAGGTACGTTACAAGTACAAAGATAGATTTCCTCCCTTGCATGGAATTGAGAGTTAAAGATGCGCTCTCTACAGCACACAACCAAAACTACAACTTTAAGCTCAGAACGGAGATGGAGGTAGTATACACATTCTACGGTAAACCAGGAATACCTATAATTGAAAATCAGGGCAGAGTATTCGGTTCTGGTCACGTTAGCGCTGCAAACGGTGGAAATCACACAGATCAAGCTGAAGCTAATAAATCTGCAGGATCAACCTTGCAAAAACATTTGGTAACAGACAAGACCCCAGACCTGATTGATCCTCTAGACACTACAAAAAATTGGAGGTTGAAAGACAGTCATTTCGTCACGAACAACGAAAAACCTTTCGAGTACGATCACAAAGAGAAAAACATAGATCCAGGAAACCCTGGTGGTATAGTTTACACAATACCCCACGACATGAGTGTAAATTTAAGAACTCAAGTTATACCTACAATAATTAAATTACCAAAACACGACAGGGGTAAATTGAGATTCTACATGCCAAAGAGCATAGAATTGACATTCAACGACGTTGAAACGAACGAGACAGTAGTTCACAAGACAACGGAAAACCTTCTTGTAGAGGCAGTAGAAAACGCAAAGAAGAAACAAAAAACGTAAGTTTAACTCTTTATATTTTTATTATATTGTTATTAATATGTTCTTTTTTTCTTTTTTTTTTTTTTTAAATTATGTTTGGATTCTACTACGTAGTAGCGAGGAACTACTACAGGCAGACAGTAGAAAGAACGCGTGGGAGGACGAGGGTAAATTACATCTTCAGGAGAAGAGTGTCTTATCAGAGGGCTCCCCCAGCAATAAGGAGACAACGACCTCTACAAGTTCAAAGAAACAGAAACAACTACTGGCAAAGGTTAAACGTTCTAAGACAGAGAAGAAGGGACGCACTTATTCGCAGGGCTCAGCTACAACAACAGAATCGAGCTCAGAATCGGAGGTGGAGGAGGATATACCTAAGAGATCCAAGCGTGTCAAGCGGAGGCTACAACAGCAGCTTGTATCAATTGGGAAGCAGTCTCCCAAGAAGTCCATCATTCTCCGTCCAAAGAAGCAGAAGTACGTTATTGGGAAGTCCACTACACGCAAGCACCCCGTCAAGGTCAGGTTCGCAAAGGAGCTTGAACAGTACGGCGATATCTACTCTTACTCCTCCCTCTCAGATATCGATGATACGGACGCCCCCTCCTGTACTACGAAGGGGATTGAGAGCGAGAAACCCACCGATACGTTACACTCCAGATTAGAGACTTGGGAAGATTGGGACGCACCTCTTCAAAGCGATCAAACCCCTTCAATTCCACAACTATGAGGAGATCGTACGGTAACAACTACAGAAAGAAACATTATCAAACTAAATTTCAAAAAACTGGTTTAAATTCTGCGGGTAATTTCAAACAGTACACAGTAGAGAGACTGCAGTACGTTAACGTTGGAAAACTACACCAGTATTTCGAAACTGTTAACAGGAGTAGCATAGAAATGAAACTCACCTTAGGTGAACTACTAAAACATAACAAGAGACAGCAGTGGTTTCAAGCTAATGCTAAATTCATTAAGATAAAACAAGTTGAAGGTTCTGTTCAGTGGCTCGATCATTCTAAAACTGTCGGTAGGCCTGTTATTAAAACAGTAAATGAACCAATTACTAACGGACACATTGTTTGTTTGTGGACAGGGATTGACTTCGACGACCTTCCTTCAAAGCTTGATATGGAAACCAATCCAGATTGCACGGTTTTACCAGGTAACACTGAGAAAACTTTCAACTTCACACACACTTTCGACGGTGCAGAAGGTGCATATTATCAACAAAACAGGTGGCAAAAACTAATAACAGAAAATCTTAACACAACCCCAGTGCTGGGCTTGAAAATGGTATTGAGAGCTGCATTTCCAGGAGAGAGGAAACCTTACAGAAGAGGATTCATGATAAACATAAAAGTTAAAGTTTACTTAGCAAACAAAGGTTTGAGCAAGACCTACGAATTACAAGAACGAATGTTGAACATGGAAGGAGACGAACTTTTGGAAGAAATAACTCAACCAGACAGGTCAGAGCAGAGGGGTGGAGTAAACAGATCTTTCAACGATTCGTCTTAGACATTGAGGAACATTTGAGTGGACTTTTTTGTAGTTTCTTAGTTTTCATAAACTCATTGTAACCTTTTGTAGTTTATTTTAGTATCTCTACTTTTGTAGAAGAACCTTCATTGGATTTGAAGTTTATATTGCATGAAACATTGTAACTTTTTTGTATTTTTTTACTATCTCTACATTTGTAGAAGAACCTTCATTAGATTTGAAGTTTATATTGCATGAAACATTCAAAAACGAGAAACAAAAACCTACAGAGGTTTTCTAAGTTTATAAGGTGGAATAACTACTTTCTCTACTCTCGTAGAAAAACCTCGATTAGATTTCGAGTTTATATTTTAAATTTTTAAAAAAAGAACAGAGACTCAAAGTTTAAAAAAAAAAAAACTTTATTTTTTTATAATTATAATGTATTACATTAGTTGCATGCATTACGACTATATAACATTGTATACGATTATATAGTTAAAAAAATTATTAAAAGTTCTTTAAAAGCAGAAACGAGTATAGTTCTTTGAAAACTAGAGATATAATTACAGGTTTCTACTGTCCCTCGAAGTATATGGAGTTTACTAATTCAGATATAGACAAATCTCTAGCTGAACCGTCTACCTCTTCATTTCTAGTAGGGGAGTCCATCATCCAATTTAAAATATGTAATGGGGGGTCCTTAAATTCGGGCGAGGCATTTGGTAAGGGTCTCTGAAAGATCAATAAATGTATCCTATTCAAAACAGCCTTATCCCACGTATTCAGCTTTCGATCCCAGTTGAGCGGCTCGTTTGAAGAAGCGAAACAAGGAATCTGCGAGGAGTCGTATTCTATTGGGTCACAATATTTGATGTTTACCCTCATTTTTTCCCCCCCGAATAACTGAAGGATGTCAGAGCGATTGGTTTGGTAGTTGAGTTCGTTCAAGATGCAGCAATCGCTGTCAGGCAAACCCTGCCAGCGAAAATCACCCCTAGTGCTACCAGAAAAAGAAAAAACTTTGCAGACCTCTATGAGCCAGTCAAACATTGTAGATTTACCTGAATTGGAAACCCCCTGACAGTACATTACGCGTTGTTTCATATTGGGTTTACACCTAATTATGTTCTGAAACTTATTTCGAAACGAGTTCAGATTTATTCCGTGGTATTGAAGTAACCATATGTAATTAGTAGGAGGAGGTTTGTCAAAGGTACATATTGAGAATAGTTTTTCGTACAGATTCCTACGGGGTGGAGGTGGTATTATCTTGGCTAAATTTTTAAATTCTGCCATCCTCCTCGAAGGCTTGTTTATCAAAGCCTTCTGGAAAACAACTGGCAAATCGTATTGCATATCGTTTAGTATTACGGGTGCAAAACGACATTGGGTAACCACCTGTTCAGAGAGCCAGTTGTGAAACTTCTCCATAATTGTTCCCCCAGGAATGTCTATCCCCTCCTCGTCCTTAAAACTTAAGTCAGAGGGCTTAACACAACTTTTTAAGAACACGTCCTGCAATTTTTCGTTCTTGCAGTAGATAAAGATTGGTTTGTCTCCTATAACCCAATTTTTAGAGCAGTAACGGACGCACTGACCCATTCCCCTAAGTTTTTTTAAATTTATCAAGGGTCTTTCGCTTTCCATTATCTCGAAAGAATTTGTAATCTGGTAAATTCTATCAAAGAAAGGTGCTAAACTTCTCATTATCTCGTAAGGAACCTTACTTTTGAAGTTACTAAAACTTATTCCCAAATGCATGTGGATATTTTCCCCAGACTCGTTTCTCTCTAACGTAAGTACGCTAGTTAACGGATCCAATAACTTTACCCTATCGTATAGCTCCCTTACAGGAGAACTAGGGTCTGGAATTTGGAATGCTCTTTCGATGTGTTGCTTAAGGTTAGCAGCTACTTCTGAACGGTTCGTTGCGAGTAATACTGTAATTGAAAAGATAAGAAAAAAAAAAAAATAAAAAATAAAAAACTAAATAAACAAAATATGTAAAGTTAACTCGTTAACATCAAAGAGAAAGATACTTATATTTTAAAAACAACCTGTACAGTTTCTTATTTCTACCTACGTGACAGTAACAACTCCGTCCAAAAGTTGGAGTACACTCAGTTCCCTTGTTTCCCAAAAAACAACAATAATTCTCGTAAAAAGCAACAAAACAACAACTTATTTTCTTAGAGGAGAACATATAGTCTACTAAACGAAAAAACATTTCGTGGTGTATCAATTCTACTGTAGCATAATCTAAATCTTCAGCATGCTCTTCTAAATACATTAGCATGCTGTCACTGCAGTCTTGAAATTCCTTTGCTTTACTAGACAAGATAGAAAAAAAACAGAAAAACAGATAAATTCAAAGTAATAAAAAAAATTAACTTACACAACATTAGAGGAATCTTTGTAAAAGTAATAAGGAAGTTAGAGTATGTCTTGTGTCTGAAAAACAAAATAAAACACACTTAATTTTCAATCTTATCCTTCGTAATATTTCAAATACGTGAAACCTACAGCAGCCAATAGAACTATAGACAAAAACAAAAGCGAAATCACACACTTGAACGAAAAACATCTCCAAATGCATACGAGTAATAGAAATTTGAAATTTGCAAACCTGTTCCTCCAACGTATCACTCGTTGGTTGGAGGACTTTTTGGGACTCCTAGTTTCTGCATTGCGTGTTTCTGTGCTGCCTGAAACAGACGTTTCTGCTTCAGGATCTCTTGCTTCTTCATTCTGGAGTTGATTTTCCGCGATACTATTAGGTAGAGGAGTGTTATCTGAAACCGAATCGAGTTTTCTCTTAGCAGAAAAACGTGCCTTACGAACTGGAGTTTCTAGAACAACATCGACAATATCTTCATCACCTTCGTTGCGAGAACTTACATTTCCTTCTCCTGGTTCGAGCTCTTTAATCTGTTGGAGTTCTAAAAGGTCATCTCGTTCTTTCTCGAGTTCTCTACAGACTCTGCTTTTTGCTTTCTTTCCTTTCTTCCCAAACGATTTCTTCTGTATCTCCAAAATACGTTCTATTTTCTCAAGTTCTTCCCTGTAATTTATCTCTTCCTCGGGTTCTGCTTCTTTCTGGAATTCTGTAATCTTAGTTTGTAGTGTACAGAGTCTCTTCTTTATTTCTCCAAGGGTCGAAGGTCTCTCTTCTTTAGAACTCGAAGATTCGCCTGTAATAGAGGTAAGAAATAAAAATTAGTTTTAATATGTAAAGTTTTAAATACGCACGAAAAAAATTAAAAAAAATAAAACAACAATTTACCTTGAACAGACTTTTCTGCTTCTACGCACGCTGTTATTAAAAGATCGTCTTCCCCTTCTTCTTCGTTAATTTGAACAGACAAAACATTTCCGTCTACTTTGTCTTGCTCGGAAGTTTCGATCTCCAATTCTGAAATTACCTCCTGGGTCTGAGGATATTCTATTCCTGATTCTATCCTAACCAATTTTTCGTATTCTGCTTCTTGTTGTTCTATCTCATCCATCTCTAGAACTTCTATGTAACTTCGAAAACACAGAGCGAAATGTTACATATAATTTAGAAACGTATATTTATACAAATACGAAAACGTAATATTAACTAGCTCGAGTGTATCTTTTTACGTCTGTGAATACATTTATAAAATAGAGTCCTTTCATAGATTAGGAAAAAACTAGACATCACGTGTTAGAAACTGGGTGCATTCCTTTCTCTTTGTTTTTCGTGTAACGCTAAAGCTATTCATATCTCTTAAATTAAATTATTCAAAATAAGAAAGCTACTATGGTGTAGTTGGTAACACGTTTGCCTGTGGAGCAAAGGACAAGGGTTCGAATCCCTTTAGTAGCAGTTGAGACTGTGCTCCCAAGTTTAAAATAAAACTTGGGTTCTCAGTCTCTGCTTTTGTTTTTTTTTTCTTTTTTTTTTTTTTTTCGTGTAACATTTTCTAGTACTTAGTTAATTACTAACTGTTACACAAAGATATCTGTACTCCTTACTTTGTGTAACCTCTATTGTTTTAATTATTAACTGTTACACAAAGATACCTACACTCCGTACTTTGTGTAACCTCTATTCTTTTAATAATTAACTGTTACACAAAGATATCTGTACTCCTTACTTTGTGTAACCTTAATATAAACTTGATATGTTTCTATATATAAACTTTATATGTTTCTATATATAAACTTGATATGTATTAGTTAATAATTAACTAATACATAATAAGTTAATAGTTAGAGTAGTTACACAGAACATATTCTCTTTTTCGCTCTGTGAAACAGCTGGCCTTTCCTGACCCCCTCCCTCCCCCAGACGTACATCTGCCCAATTGCTAAAAACAAAAATATATAAAAAATTACTTACATAATAAAACAGGAAGCTTGGTAAATGTAATCAAAAAATTCTGATATTTCTGTTCCTGAAATTAAACGTTAAAATAATATAAACTTGCAAATACAGCAATTGTAATAAGAATTATATAAACAGTTACAACACTTAATGTAGTAAAACCAACAACAGTAATTATTTGATAACCTGTTGTGCCATCTTTTCAATCGGTCACTGTTGCTTTTCTTTGCGAGCGATCTCTCGTATTTCCCGTAGAGTCCATGCTTTGCATATTCCATCCGTCGATTCACTTCCGTCGTCGTCATGGGATATTTTAACACTCCTGCTATCTCCAAGTACTTCTTCATCATATGCAAAAACCAGAACACGTTTCAGTTTGTTCTTTTTTGGGGCAGAAGGAATGGGCGTACTAACATTTTCTTTTCCATTTTGTAAATCTGCAAAATCCTTTTTTTCTTGCTCTGTCAATTCTTGAGCAGCTTCGTTTGCATCAGATCTTGGCTTTTCTTTTTGTTCTTGTTGATATTCTTCTAATGGTCTTTTACCTTTGTATTCCAACAGAATGTAAATCTCTGTATAGGTTACGTTTTGCTTTTGCTTGCTTTTCGTCATACTTTGAAAGGATTTCTTTACGAGCAGCATCAGATCTGCTCTTATCTATTTCGTCAACAGGACAGGAATTAAAGTCCGTTTCATTGTCGCCAACAATTTCGTCTTCACTTTTTTCACAACTTCACACATTTCATCTACCGAACTTATACTTGGAAAACCAGTTTCAACAATTTCTTCTTCAGTTGTTGTATCTGATGAATATCCTTTTTCACTGCAGTAGAAACCTTCTTCTATCCTTTTTGTAAGAATAACTGTAAATAATCTTACCTTGCACGTTGTAATTTTTCTATTGGTTAATATTTGTGTTATTGTTTAATACGTCAAATTATTATTAAAAGCTATTAAAAATAGTTGTGAAACGCTTTAAATACCCGGATATGTTTCACAAAATGTGAAACGGTTTCTCTTTTTGTTTTAATTTATTTTTAGGTATTTTGTTTATAATTAATTAACCTTAAAAACCTATACTTATTTACGTAAGAGGAAGAGGAAAAGTGGTGTAAAGGCAACGTGCTCGGTTCTTAAGTCTGTGATCCGGGTTCGAATCCTGGCTGTTCCTTGTCCAGGAATTGCCATCGTCATGAATTGATGACAATTCGAGGACCTTTTTTTTAATTAATTTTTTTATTTTTTTAATAAAATAGTCTAATATTATAAGAATTATATTACGTCATAGAGTTTCACAACACTTTTCTACTTTTTGAAAGTTATGAAACATATATTATTACAATATAAATGTTATTAATATTATATTATTATTACTTTATTTTATCTCAATATATTAAAAAAAAATCATAGATTACTTATAATAATATGAAAAATTAAAAAATTGGTAAAACGTTTCAGGCTTTGCCCTTTATCAGTTAAATTTTTTAAAAAGAAATTAAATAGCTAAGAAATACAAGTTCTATTAATGCACCTAATTTATACAAACTGACTTAATAAAGTTTACATAAATATTTAAAAATATAAAAGACAAAAAAAATAGTAGATTTAAAGAATATCAATTAGATCGTGTTGTTTGTGCTCCTTCAAGCAATAGTTTTAAAAATTTTACTTGATCCAAAGCTATCATGGGTTCTTCACGAACACACGCAGTTTTTAAAGCCATTTCTTGAAAGATAAAGTTATTGCCCGTTCATTGAGACAAGTAAGCAGTGCATTTGAGAGGTGTAGTTAAACTTCTCAAAATCAAGCTTTTTCCATCGTTAAATTCATCGTGCAGAACAAACCCATTTTTTAGGCACTCGTTTGTCTGCAACACAAATGAAATATTGGAAAAAATGTAAATTTATCAATATGTTGCCTGTCGCACCATTCGTCAATACTTGTAACAGATCTTTCAACTGTTTTATGTTTGTTCTCATCACATTCCATATCTTGCACAAGTTCTTCCCAATGTTTTGCCAAAATTTCTATTACTTTTAAACATATATCAGCCATTCCATGGTGACTCAAGTGACAGTTTCATAAATCGAAATTTTTTTAGGGTGTTTTCTTGCATTTACATTTGCAATGAAAACAATCCAAGTACACCAATGAATCCCTAATTGAAGGTGTTTTAGTTTGTATTAGTGGCTGCCCTCTAAAAGTTTTTCTCGTTTTGAATTTAACAACACTTTCTATGTGACTCACGTGACACTCAAAAATGCAAATATGCTATTTGGTTGTATTTGGACTCACTTTCCTGAGAATATACTGATTACATCCCTTTTTAATAATCATAGTAAGCATTAGTAGATATGAGGCTATGTTCCCAAAGAACATTTATTTAACTTAAATATAATGTTCGAGAAACTTACAAGACTTGAAGAAAAAATAAAAGATAGTCTGATATTTAAGTTAAATGCACAATCTAGTTTTAACTTGTTTAACTCATTTTTAAAATAAATTTGTTCTTGAATGATATTGACAAGTGTTTTCAGTCACATTTGTAGACAAATTTGGTGCAGGACCAAATGGTAAAATCGATTTCTCTTGTACAGAAATATTTATAGTGGATAATGTTTTGCATGATACTAATGGAACGTTTATGTACTTAACCCAAGTTTGCAAAGCTTCTTGTGCCTGTGTTTTTTTTTCATTTAGTTCTTTACGTTCCTCTTCTGCACATTGTTCAGTTTCTTCTTTGTATTTCATCAATTTTTTCACTCGCCAAGTCAAATTTCGATCTGGTTCGTTCAAATCATTTTCTCGTTTATCCGAATCATTTGCTCGTTCATTCAACTCATTTTCTCGTTTATTCAAATCATTTGTTCGTTCTTTCAACCTTGATGTTGACGACGATGAGTATGGCTATGTCCTCTCTGAACTTACAGGGGACCAACTTGCTGGGGATGCATTGAACTTTGATCATACTGTAACAACAAAGTACAAAATGGAACCCTACAAGAAAATGCTACAAAATGTACTAACTTTCTTCTTAGGACTCCTTGTATTCCCGTTACTGGCTGAACTAGCCCCACTTGAAGCAAAGCCCGTGCGAACTGTACCAGTAGCGTCGCTAGAACGACGAACCTTAAAAAATTAGCAAGTCTTTAGTATTTTTACTTCATAAGATAATTTGAAATGTTGTTATTACTGTGAAAACTTACATTAGCAGCGGCTGTTGCATCTTCGGCTTCATCCTCTCTATATTTAATAGCGAACATGCCCTATACGCCTAAGTTCTCTCATGTCTGGGCAGTACCCTTCTATCACATGGGGGAAAGGTTCCTTATGTACTTTAAAAATACCCTTTTTATAACTAAAGTAAAAACGTACGCTGTCCCTTGTTGACAGCTTTAGCTTACGGCGAACTTCCTTAACCAAATTGGGTACAAAACAGCTGGCTTCGCACAAACACATGTTAAAAACAGCGCATTCGTTAATAAGCATAATCTTGCGCTTAATAGGGCTGAAACAGGAAATGAGAGCATTGCAAAACTCTCTCTCAAGAAACTCTTCATGCACACTACGAAACCACTTGCATACTAATGTTAATGATGCCCTTGTACTGAAATATTGTTGTCCGAGATAGACTAATCTCATTATTGCTGCAAGCATCTCATCTGGGAGATAAAAGATCACCTGTAAGAGCAAGAGGGTAAGGAATTATCTACATAACTCATAGAAAATTGGAGGCACAGCTTCACAAGGCAATTCGCAGGTCTCTAGGCTTTCTAATCTGCCCCTGTAGCATCTCCTGAGAACACATTTCGTGCATGCACCATCTGAACTCGAGTGAGAAAACAGAGTTCTCTACCATATTCCTGTGCACAGCCCCTGTGCTACTCCCTTGCGACCTCAGCCCAACCTTATCTAGGTGCAACCCGAAAATTCTGAACGCTTTCTCGAAGGAAGTGCGGTCTTGAATGAACGAGTTCTGCCACTCGCTGCTAAGGGGGCTGTTCTCAACCCAAGGGTTGGGTACGAGGTTGTGCTGGAAGTACAACCAGTCACAATCCTTAAGGAAAAGGCCAACTAACAAAAAACTGCGTATGTCCTTTCCCCTCAAGGGTGTGAGCTGTGTACCCCTTACTCTGTCTACATCTGGGTGATGGAAGGGGAAGGGTCGCTCCTCATCCTCCCTTATAACATATTCGATTTTACAACAGAGCATACGCTCGTCAAGGAGATCTGCAGGGGCATCTACGTTACTTGTAATTATGATCGGGGGGAACATGCACGTGCTGATGGGTAGATTCTTCTGTTCTATGGGTTTGGGGATTACCCCATCAAAATAGTCCTCCTTGTCAACAACATTTGACCAGTTTAAAACCTGGTCTGCAATGCATAGTTTCTTACCTTTACAATTCGAACCCCAAAACTGATTGAAGAACGAAAAGTTCAGGTAAGCAACATCACCGACAAATTCCTCGATTGCACTAGCAAGGCTTGTCTTGCCACAACCCTTGTTGACCCCATAAAACAATAGCATGTTAGAACCTTTTTTATTATGGAATAAGAGGCTATATAGTGCCTCCAGAAACTCCCCCCCAGTAATGTTCTCGTAAGCCAAGTAATTTATAACGCTCAAAGCACATGCAATACTACAGTCCTGTACATCAACTAAAAGCCTCCCACACATAAACTCGAACTGTGTAAGGCTGTCCCTCGAATAGGTGAGGGCTTTCTCACTATGCGCGCACGCATTTTTCAGCAGCGCTACACAGTTCGAGCTATCCTTTAGCAACAAGGCGTTTTGTTTATGCAAGGTAATATCCTCCTTGCTAACTACCCGCCCTCGACTAAGTCTGATATTCTGCTCTCCATTTCTAATACGATAATAAATATGGGCTAACTCGTCTACATTACAGCTATACTTCTCAGCACAGTCAACAAGCAAGCTATTACTAAACCGTGCCCGAGCGTCGGTGCCCCCAAACCCGAAATCCCCAAATTCTACTTCTATACCCTTATCTACACCCATCCAATTCTTCATAACCTCAAGCATCTCCCTCCCCTTACTTCTAAAAACACCGAGTACCCCTATGCCCCTAGGAGTGACCTTACTCGCAAACGTTCTAAACTTGTGGCTCCCCTTTAATAGCCCCACACAAAACTGTTCATCAGTGACACCAGTAATTCTACACCCATATACATTGTCCTCGGTAGCGAAATCAGGGTCAAATGTCCCACCCAAACACTGCTGGACAGCCCTGTTGCTCTTACAGATGAAGGCTTCGCCAAGCTGCTCAAAGTACCCTTCAATGGCGCCAGAAGTGAGCAGCATTACCTTAAAGATAACTAAGAAGTAATGATACGTTACGCTACTCGCTCTACCTACAAGTCTTGCTGGATTAACGCCTAGATGCGTCTTCCCAAAAGCCTTAAGATGCCCTAGAACAAAGTCTATATGTAATTCACTAGTTAGAAGATTGTAGTTCTGTTCTTCTACATCAGCTTGCCTGTTGAAACTACCTATGACAGAACCGCTCGTGCTCCTACAAAGGGTTGGTTCTCTTATTGCAGCAAGTTGGCTGCAAGACAGAGGTAACTCTTCATCAACACTTCTATCATCGATGAATGCTCTATCTGACGCAGTACTTATGAGCTCAACGCTCTCGCCGCAATCAGAGCAATCGGCCTCGTTATCAAGCCAGCTCTGAAATAAATACAATACTTCTATAAACAAAATGGAGGACCAACAGGCTATGCTAGAAGAGATTAGAGCAATCTCAAAATATAGGTCTTTTGTTAAGTATTGCAACTGTTACTGCTGTAAACCTACAGATGATGACTTGAGGAAACCTCTCTATAAATGCTTGCTCCGTATGCATGAGCTAACTGAAAGCTACAAATATAAAAACGTGGAGTGTTGCGAATTGAGAATTCCGGAAGTAGTGTGTATGCTCTATAGAGAAAGCAAACAAAGGTACAATAAAGTGCTCTTTCCAGAAGAATTATGTCGAAATCAGCTCAGAACTTTTATTCAACATGAAACATCACAATCCATATACAAGAGCGTTTTTTGTCAATGGATAGATTCAAACGAGACAGCCTATTGTGGGGTATGTGCAGGTAACGTACCAGCATGGAAATTCGTTAAGCTAATGCAAAGGGTATCAAGTACGATTTTAGTACTTCTCGCGAAGATGTTGGCTCGTACCACCGAATACCCTCGTGTAGGGGTTCTTCTCGGATTAGATGGAAATGAAGAAGAAGACTCCTCCTGGGTAAATGCAGAACACTCCGAATGTCGCTGCTATAAGATGTATCTTTCGATACTCGAGGCAGTCTTCGTTGTTGTAGCACATGCCGAAAACCAGTGCTTAGATGATAACAAAACAAAGATTATAATACCAGATTGCATTATTGCAAAACTTGTAAAAGTTTGCTTCATTGTTGTAAGAGAAGGGAAGATTGAATAACTGAGAATTACTTACATTTACTCTCGCTTCCAAACTTTTTTGGCGGTATGGCATTCTAGCTTTCTGAGAAAACAAAAGCATCGTGTTACAACTCTTATGTTTATGGAGTGAAGTGAGCCACCATTTATCCCTCCATTCATGTGGACTCTGTAAAACCTCTCTCTCCCTAGATTGTTTATTATCCGAGTGTTGACCATGGCCTAAATAAGATCCTTCAGTGCGCTGAAAATACCTACAGGTAATTTCCCAATTTCAGAGAGTGTCTTAGAAATATCAAAAATACCCCCCCCCAACAACATCTGCAGGCATCCTATCAATGTGTTGCATAAGCTGATGTGTTATCTTTTTATTGTAATCTAAGGCAGCCTCGATAGGCTTGCTATTGCTAAAATCACCTGGTTCACCCCCACCCTCCAGTGCGGTGAGGTAGTGTTGCTCTAGCTGCTGAGGGAATTTGACAAGTGGGATGAATGACCCCCCACTAAAAAAACGCATAACATTCCCTAGGGCATCAAGTGGGACTGGGGGACTAAGTGTTACACCTCCACCATTTATGAGCATGTGCTTCTTCTCGTCAAGCAACCTGAGGCCCACTCTGACAACGTCAGGCCCATATCTTGCTACTCGCCCTTTACTAAACAGATTGTAAAACTCTGGAAGGGCTATATCCCTAATTATGTTCATCCTCTGTTGGTCTATAGGTGCCTTTGCCCTAGTAAGTGCAGCTGCGAACTTAGTAGCAGTACCAATAGGATTCTTACGTATGCTCTTACTAAGTCTATGGACCTTTAACAGTTTATTCGCGTAGGTAGTGTCGGGTAGTGTGAGCGCCTGAAATTTACTTCCTTTTACCATCCCTCAGCCCTGTAATGAACGTTCCAGCTGTTAATGCACACAGGTTCTGGAAAAAGTTCTCAGTACCTTGTTCATAGGTTTTGATAACCATTGTGAAGCTAGCTACGAATATAAGGATCCTAGCAAAATAAGATAGAAGGTACTGGATCTCCTCCTTCCACAGTGCCCCACAAAACCATATATTCCTCTTATTATGTTCCTCAGGCCTCCCTTCGACAACATCCATATCTATAACGTATAGTGACGACTGTGATCACCTTTCCCAATCTGAATCACTAACAGTAAGATATAAAATAAGACTACTACCAAAGTTGGCATCCCGACCCTGGGAGTCAATAAAAGTGAAATCTAACCTATCTACATATTGCTAACAAATGACCTGCGTACATTCTTGTGTTGAGGATCTAAGCGTACCCTCTGCCCAGAACCCTGTATTTTCCCGAACTGGCCGAACCTCATACCAGCGATTGAGAAGATATCTACAAATCTTCTTTGGGCATTATAATATAGACCAATCTCTACATCCTCAGAGAAAAGGGCTATATGTTCCACATAGGCACTAATCCTAGGGAGCGTAGACCCCTTAATAGGTGTGCCTTTACTAATATTACTAGGACTTGTCACACCTAATATGTCAGCAAGCCCACTACCAAGCTCTAAAGTAATAACTTGGCTAGATGTCTTGTTAGTAACCTTAACCTTAATACCATCAAGCTCAAAAAGTAATTTGTTTGAGCATGCTGTATTAAGAATGTCACATAATTCTGATATGCTACCTACTGCCTGGCCCTCCTCTAGGGTGTACTTTGTTTTAACACCCCCAATCCCAATAACAAAGATGTTAGAATCTAAACCCTTTGATATATTACTCGCACACACAGCAGCTTCTAAGTGCCTTACCTGCATGTACTTCTACCGCGCTCAATAACGAGCCCCTTATTAAATTAAGTAATACAGTAAACTTATGATCTCTATTCTTCTGTATAACTTTCTTGTCATCATCTCTCATCCCTTCATGCATGCCATAGATGTTGACAATGAGTTGGAGATCTCTACTATTCATATTTTTCTCCCTCTTAGCACGTATGTATACTCCTTAGAGCTTTTTGGTGTACTGGAAGGGACAGCAGACCCTTTACCCTTATCTTGTGGCTTGAGTTCGATAGAAATGGAGGATGTCCTACTCGTGCTAGGCTGCCCCTCTATGTCTACAGTATCAGAGAACTCTAAGGGCTGGATACTATCGCCACCTGCACCTTGCCCAGGACCAGGACCAGGCCCATCAAACCTGTTAATAAGGGGCTTCAATTTATCTCTTACAGCAACACTCAACCTAAGCTTGTCAATATATACTTTTTGTCGCGGGAGCATACGATAGAAATGATCTCTCGTATCACTAATAAGCCTGAAATCCCTAGGACCCTCAGCTGCCTTAGTAGCATCCCTAATATAGCTTTCTACCAGCTTTATAACCCACGCATCCTTATTCATCCTAAAGTTTATTAATAA
>JAOTRI020168395.1:0-17500 GCA_028564885.2 Zoanthus sanctaehelenae
AAAATGAAAAACTAAAAAAGTCTCTAACTAAATTAAGAGTAAGTAATCACATTCTAATGATTGAACAAGGACGATATAAAAATCCAAGATTATCCCGTGAACATCGATTTCGCCCAACATGTGTCCGAAATGGAACTGAATATGTTGAAGATGAAACCCATCTAATGTGTGATTGCTCTGCATACAACGATCTAAGAGAAAACGTATATGAACTGCTCAATGACAAAATGCAAATTAACTTATCATCCCTTTCTCAAGAAATTCAAACTTTTAACATTTTAAATCCAGACTCTTCAAAATGTTACCAAGACATTGCTTTGTTTACATATTCTTGCATCAGAATAAGATCAATTCTTGTTATATCATGCTTGTATATTAGACGATTTTAAGTCTACTACTGTTGTTAGAGTAAATTGCAACATATTTATGTAATTTTTTGTTTTAAAATGCTTTGACAATATTGAAAAGTCATGTCAATAAAGCTTATTATTATGTTATGTTATTTTGAATGGGTATGCTGCATGCATCTATCAAAATAATTATGGTTGCAACAATGGATGTGTGCAATTTTCTACATTTTTTATGAATAAATTTTTAAAATCAATTTGTATGGTTCTGGTCATGCATTGCATGTGGTTGTTTTGGATGTACAAGTTAACACTGAAAAGATTTCTGATCCATAGGCTTCACTGGAAGAAAATGTTTTTTTTAGTTAGAAATTAAAATTTTTTTTTATGTTTACCTTATTCTAGCAGAAAAGTACACATAAACTCTGTCACAGCTCTTAGTTCTGCATTCGTAGTGCCCAGTTGAAGCAAGCTCTAACTGATGTGTCTGTTGGACTAAACTATCAATACCTCCCTCATCAAAGATGTACTTGTCAACAAACATCTCACAAATATCCAGTAACCATCGAGCTTGGGTAGCTTTGCCTACAGTGTCATCAGGCAGTATGAATGATAGCTTGTGTGTAGGAAGTAGAAGTAAAACCAGCATGTTCTTTTTTAGTTGTGACAGTGCCTTGTACATAATGCAATACAATGTGTAACCATACAATACAATACAACAAAAAATACACTATAAATTTTTTATAATGCGAAGCATGTAATACACTTCAATACAATACAATAAAGCACAATATTTAAGGCATTCATAATAAATTCTATTTACAAATAAACATAATTCACGTTTTTATTAAGTATCTAGTATGTAGGCAGCTAATTAGATCATTTACCAATTTATTTAGGGAATGTTAATAATTTATTGATAGGGGTTATAGGGATTTTAATATTTTATTGAAGTGTTTTTGTGTGGCCTCCCCCCAATAATAAATAGATATTTTCTGGAGTACCCTGAAAAATTACCAAAGATAATGGGTGGGCCATGCCCCCCTCCCATAAATTATGAATACTCCCTTATAAACTGTTTGAAAAACATACCTTCAGGTTTAGCCATTCCTGGCATCTCCATGAAAGCAGCACAAATGTGTGCCTCGGTTTCACAGCAGTGAAACTCTTGGACCAGCACTGGCATTGGTCTTCCTCGTTCTGTTAATACTTTATTTGGTAGTCCCAAGCTCTGCACCAGTATTTGGCTTGACAAAGGTGTTGTATTCAATCTAGTTAAACAATAAATATCATAATAATTTATTCAATACTTAGCACATGTTGATATAGTTGGGCCAACATTATTGAACATTTCATCATTAACATTTTTTTCGCAAAATTATTCAAAGTTCAAAATAAGCCCACAATATATTATATTATAACAAATTAACATTTTAGTTTTTTGCCAACAAGACTAAAAACCACCACATCTTAAAATTGCTTACATCATATAATATGACTTTCTCATGCCAATGACAAAATTCTGTGTGGAACCCTTCAAGACAATCAAGATCATTGTCCCCATCCTGAAATGTCCAACACACGTTTCGTGATCGTTCCTCAAATCCTCCATCACCATGAAACGGAATTGGAGTAATTACTCCAGAGGTATCCCATGGGACATAATTCATCTGGTTCTTCATCAAACGTTGTGCCATTTCACCAGCTATACTCGGGTTAAAGAACTCCATTCTCAGACAGCACTTATTTGTATAGGTAATCATACGTTTTTTCTCGTTCAATTTGAAATTAATTTGTACTTGTGAATTTTTCAAAAAGCTAAAATTGCACTCGCCGCTTTACTTATGAATAGTAAACGTGAAAAAATTTCGAGATACCTTGTCATGAAAATCATCCACTTGAGTGAATGTTTTGCAAAGAGTTTGGCTCCCTGACTCATAATTTTCCATTTCAATGGTATTTTCATTCTCACATCATCCTGTTTTCTAAACGGGCAACCAAAAAGCAGTGCTTCTCACAGAGAAATAGCCGGTTAAATTTTAACCCAGGATTAGAGCTGATCGGCTTTTGAACAACCTGCTCCTGGGCTGCATGTGAGCAATTTCAGATTTCTGTGACATTTCTTTCACGAATGGATGTGAAATATGATGTACAACTGCTTTCCTTAGGAACTTGAATTCACTGAGGTACTTTGTCACCACACGACTAACTAGAACCTTCCAGGTTGTCTTGAGGCGCTCTTGAACATCTGGTGTTGGGAGAAGGCTTATGAGTGGCAACTGATTAACTGACTGCTGAAGCTTTGTACTGTCAAGAAAGGGGTTGACTACACTGTCTCGTATGGCATACTGGTGGGTCCAGTGCAAAGACTGATTGCCATGTCAACTGGACTGAATACGAGCATGCATTTCGTGATCTATGTTGTCTCCAACAATCCTAACCAAATATTTAAAATATGTTTGTTAATGTTTTTTTTATATTATAATCATTTATACTTGAAAGAACAATGCAATCATCACAGTCAGGCATCAACAGTACTTTCATTTATTTCTAACTCATTTGAGAATGAAAATGAACAAAAAAGGAAGAAATATATACAAACACTCCTTGTTGTAAAAAAAAGCCCAGCTGAATTTGTGAAGTCTATTGTTGGGAGGAGGAGCAGAAATATTTGCTTTTTTTGTAAATCAACTTATCCTCTACAGGTTATTTGGTTTGGCTATCTGATAGGGGGGTTAAGCCTAAATGTTGGGAAACCAAGTCACTCCGAACCCCCTCCCTAGTCTGCAAACCTTGCATCTAGTAATATTTTAAATGACATTGAACACTACCTCCAGAGGGTTGGAGGTTGTGGCTTATTGCAGATGAAAAATTATGATAACATATTCGTGGGTAAGAGGGTGCTTTTTTAACAGTAACAACTTTCAAAATAATTCCCTTTCACCCTCTGATTATACCGGTAAATGTGATTGAACTTACTTGTAGTAAGGGATCTGAATTCCTTTCTGATGCTGAATAATTTCCTTCAAAACTTCATCGGTAACAACATGAGATTGGAACTTGGTCTTTGCTTCCTCCAACAATTTAACAACACTGGAAAATACAAATTGTTTGAAATACTGGTAGTCTTTCAGTGTTTCTTCTCTAATGTCTACCAAAATGTCCAGACCCATGTCGTTCTCCCCCAGTTCCGGTGGCTGCTTATCATGATCCGCTATTTCTAATAATAACAAAAGCCTCTGTGTGGGTCTTTCCTCAAGCTTTTTCTTCCACGATTTTACTTTCAAGTCAAAGTCTTTTCCCAGCCTTCACTGCAAATCGACAATCATGTCTGGAGATATACACACTTCCAGTCTATTAAGACGAATTAGATCTCGATGGGATACAGCACTGTGAAACAAAATGCTGGAAATTCTATAGGATACAGCTAATACGTTCAATGTTCACACCGGCAGCTCTGGTGACACAGGAATTCCAGTAGTGGCAGAACACTGACACTTCCTTAAAAAAAAGCTCGTTCGAAAATGCGATAAGTTCTTCGGGAGTTTTTCCTTTCAAAATGCACTCTGAGGAGCTATATATCTTGAACTCTGCGTTAATTGTACTCCATATAACTTCCAATAATTCGTCTCTCGGTTGCGGGTGTCTAAACGTGGCATTTGCAACCGCTTGCCATTTTTTCTGGGCAATATTCTTTATCAGCAAAATTGAGCCTCTGTCGTTTGGCGATTCTGTCCTAGTATCTTTTGGAGTGAGTATCACCAAACAAACTGGATTTGGACTGGGTGCTTCCAGCGAACAACGATTTTCTTGCATGTACAGGAGTGGCATTGGTGCGCATTATAAAGTTCTCCTTTTCGACTCCAATAATATCTTCAGGGCCACATGATTTCTGAAGTTTTCTCACTCCAGGACTTTTACCAGGATTCGAAACAGATGTAGACAGCGTGCGTTTCGTTTTCACATCTTCAGCTGTCGACTTCTCGCTACCAGAAAGTGCAGGATTCGACTGAGCAATGCACATTGATAAAAATGTATATCATTCTACTGTCTTTCTGATTTTTCCTGCACACTCGGGCTGAAAGGTCTCGTTGTTTCTCTGCCACTAAACCGATTCTTTGCAGAAGCTGTGTCAAAACTTGTCCCATTGTTGATTGAATTTTCGATGGCTCAAACAAATTTTCTGTTAAAATTGACTTCAGCTTATCCCCATAGAGAACACACAAAGACTTTTTACATAATCTGCAATATTCCTTCACTTTCTTTTGAATGACATAAAATTTTATTGGGGTTGATTTCGCTTTTGACATTTCCCTATATGAAGAATTTTTGCCGCGTGCGCCGCGTGCGCCGCGTGGCGAAATGAAAACAAACGAAACCGCCAACATGTTTTACTTCCGCTGCGAGCTGATTGGTTTAATCTGACAGCGCAGATTTCAGGGGTTGATCTCTGAATACAATGGGTTTCGGGCAGGCTATCCTTCCCCCTCCCCTTCTCCATTTCGCTCGCCGCTTGTTCCCCAACGTTTCTTCAACTTGCAGGTTAATCTGGTTTTGTTTAATTTCTTCTGCCTTTGCTCGCAGAGCCTTTTCGTCATCTGCCCTCTCTCTTAGATAGCCAAGCAACTCACTTCCTGATCTTCTCCTCTTTGGCAGCCTATTTTCGTCTCCTTCCTTTTTCTTTTCTTTTCATAGTTTATCTGAGGTTCTCCATGGCTCTCAGTCGCAACTCCTTAGCATTAAGCTCCTCCCTCTTCCTTTTTTCTTTTTCTTTCTCATTTTCTGCTGTATAGATCTCCATCTTCTCCACTATTTTTTCTAGCAACTCGTCCACCTCTGTCACTACTGGACTAATGCCACTGGCCCTAAGCTCTGCTGCATTCTTCTTTTTATGGTTCTTAATTAGCAGCCAAAGATGTTCCTTGGCGCCCCTTGAAGTGAGTTTGTCAAATTCTGTCCGATAACTGGTCGTACGTTTTTCAATTATGGCCTGCCATGCCTGGACACTTTGAACAGTTCTTTCCCTGAACTGATATGGCTCAGAGAAAAACACTTTTCTGCAAAGAACAATATCTTTAGTCCTCGACCACTCCATCCTCCCGCCTCCTTTTTTTACGGATCCGGACGAGAAACAATTTTTTTTATTTGACCTAATCGGGGTTTTGAGGAGCCGGGCCCTGGGTTTGTATATGGGGTTTTGGGTGGGGTTAAAACAAAGAGTTTGCGTTTGGGGAGTATAAATAGGAATAAAAGTATTTCAGAACGACGAGATAAAAGCATGTTGGAATCGAATTAAAGCTAACTAACATAGCATTGCATTTAACCCCTAGAACTTTAATGTCGATTAAGTCTCCGATCACATACAGTTCATGATGAATTTGGGAAAGGATGAAAAAATTGGAAATTTTCAAAAGTTTACTTAAAGTCGCATTGAATATCATCCACGGGGGAAATACACCGAAAGTGTCAATTTTAAACAAAACGGACCTAATTTATAAGCCGACAGCAAACACATTTCGACTGAAGTCTGAACAGATGAAAAAACTTTAAGCTTTTAGCTTACCTTCGACTCTTACTTGCTGAGTTCTCCTGTGTAAGTTGTAATGCCAATGCTCTTCTGTACTCACTTTGTTCTTGTTGTAAACACGGATTATATAATTTTCTTTGTTTCTGTTGGAAACACGAATGTAGCAGTTTTCACTTTACGATGTTTAGAGCTTCTCAGCTGGAGTGCTCAATTTTTTTTCTTCACGTCGGAAGCTGAACATAAAATGAACATAAAATAAAACAATGTGCTTTTGTATACCTAAGAGTAGAATTTTTTGCATCTCAAGTTTCGTCAAAGCTGTCTCACAAAACATCTAAGTGTGGACTTCCTTCCATACCCATACATACCATCTCACTCCATTTGTTTTTGCCATCTGAACCACTGTTTCCTTCATTCTCAATATCTCTATTAGGTTCACTGTGTTCCTTTTCTCTATTAGTTTTGCAAAAAGTCTTCCGTCCTTTCCTCTCCACCAGTTTCACACCACACATTACTCTCACCATCACTCTCTCGGTTCTTCTTTAAATTGTCATCTGATTCTCCCTCAAACACCATGCCTCGCTCTCATATAGCATCACTGACCTTACACAACTCCGATAAATCATTCCTTTTACCTTGAGTGAGAACCTTTCTTGAACATTCCTTGACTTTTACCCACCCAATTTTCGCCCTGCCTCACAACCACCACTTGCATTCACTCTCTTCCCTGAATAAAAGACTCCCTTCACTATTTCCACTTGACACAACACCTCCACCAGTCCTACTAATCCATTAGTTTATTTCTTGCATCTCCCACAGCCAAAATCTCTTCCCAACTTCGGGGTTACACTCTTTACTTTAGCAACATCTACCATGTATCCATTTACCACACCTCACACACAATACTGAATTTGCCATTACTCGCTTCCCATAAAAACCACATGGATCTACATCTTACTTACAGTTACTTCACCTTCTGCATAATTCACTAACGCTTTTGTGTTTCCTAGGTTCACCTTTAGCCTCCTTCCATTTCCAGAACTTCTCCCTCAGTCCCTCCATTGTTTCGTTCATCAAAACTAAGTCATCTGCATACAACATCTCACTAATTAAGCCACTTCTCACACTCTTCGTAACCACATCAACCACAATGCCAAAAACCAATGGTGGAACACGGATCCCTAACACTCAACACCTACTCAACTCACTTGCTACTATTATTTCAACACTTACTTCCGAGGGTCCAGCAACCTTTCCCACTTTCAATTCTCTTATCGCCTTCTTCTCGACTAACCCTCTCAACTGGCCTTTCCAATTCCATGTGCTCTTTCTGGACTTTCCCTCTGTCTTTCTCATTGAAGTTCAGCCTACCATCACTACCTCTCATCCATCTTCCTCCCTTTTAAAACATCTTTCCCATCTTTTTTCATTGACTTCAAAAGCTTAAACACCTTGTTTGGATGCTTACTCAGCTCCCTCAGTTCTCGCTCCGCTGCCTCCTTCATTGCTTTCAATACAAATACCTTCTTTGCCCGATTCTTTATTATCATCTATCTGGCCTTGTTATATTTAAATTGTATATGCAAAATATAATTTAAATAGCATTTATATCGACCCCAACAGAGATAAAATTCTGCTTGAAGCATTCAATACAATCAAAATAATATAAATGACATTAACCGCTTTTAAATGCAATTAAATAAGGAACACATAAGATATAAATAGCTATTTATAGGATTTATACTGTATTTATAATTTCGTTGACATCATGTTTGCTCCATTTCATTAATTACAACAGTAGCAGTTGAAGTGTTAGATAAATACCACTAAACGTGCTGGGGCATTCTGTGCTCGTTCCATGAGCCATAATAGAATTCGAAAGTTATATCCTCCTTCTTCAAATTGTATGTCTGGCAAAACTGTTTTTCACTGTCAATAATTGCCTTGACTTTCTTGAGCTTCTTACCCTTTTGGGACAAGAAGCAGTCCACCTGGCGTCCCATAAGGTCCCGAAATAGGTTTTTAACTCTGACGGCTTCCGTGAACGCCATGACCTTCGCGTCTCTGGTGTCCTCCATATGAACACCGTAATTTGTCCGCTTTACTATATCCTTCACAACCCCAAAGAGCTCCTGATGCAAGCTTTCACTAAACAAAACCCGCAAGGGAATGTAAAACGCCGCATCTGAAGGACATTTGGCGTAATAGAGCTTTATACTCCCCCTCGGCCGAATGCTTAACAATGGAAAAATATTCCTCACGTTGTGATGATGTCGATTTCTTCGACTCGTGGAGAAATGCCGGGCACAAGCTCGTCGCGAAAGCGAAATCAACTCACTAAAGGCCTTTCTCACTTTTGTGTCATCCAAATTTTGTTGTTAAAGTTCTGCTTCTGCCACTATGAGTGCACCAAACACAGTATTATACACTTTGTTATAGCTGTCCGCCATTTTGTTTTGAGCTGAACTAGCCTATTTTTGTTTGGAACTAACTTTGGTTGGAATATACTATCAAGGCGATACAATGTTTTAAATTTTTTAAATTCGTGTGATTTAAGTTATAATTAATAAGATGTTGGTTTTGATCGTAATATATAGAGAGAAAGCAAAAAAGGATTTTGCATTGTTTTCTATTGGTTTACCAGTCATTGTGAAAAACAATGTTTTAAAAACGCACTGAGTCAGCATTGCTTAACGTGACATCAGATAAATATATTGTTCGCTCACGGGATGTGCTTGTACCCCTCCCTCAACCACATAAAAACATGGAGGCGTCCAGGGTCATGGAATTTGATAAGGAGGCGAAAAACTAAAATTGTAATTTTCTTGAGCGTTACTTTTTGGGCTGTTCTTTCAAATTCTAGAGTCGAATTTATCAGAAAATATTCTGAATATAAATACGCTGAGCCCTACAAGATCAAACACAAACAACACCAATATAATACCAAGACTTTTCGGTTCTACATAAGTTCCAGCAGTTTTGCCGAAAATATAGCAATTTAAAAAAACACACTTGCAATGTCATTCATAGAGTATTTAGATTTAGATGAGTTGGTCAACCTTGCTTTTCCTTGAGGCTGCTTAATATATTACATAAAGAATTCTAAAAACCAACGAAAAACGACTAGAAAGCCTCATATTTACAGTATGGATAACTGTACTAGTAACAATTTTCTTTAAAATGATTGTCGAAATAATTGAAAGCAGGATTGCTTTTACTTTTAGTTACGATTAGAGTACACTCTAAAATAAAAAAATATCACATAATAAACTCATTCCACACTGTGCGGGACATTTGTTTTGTTTGGGCCCAATCTCCTCTTCACACAGAATTATATGCGCGGCAAAAAAAAACTAACAAAATAAAAAAAGATTATCCAATATGGCGGATAGGCCAAGGAGAGAGTGTAGAACTCCAAATCGTTTTTAGATGAATATTCCGCGTGTAAACAAACAATTAAAAAGAAAAGAAAGAAAAATGATAAAGAGTTATATGAAGTTGAAATCAAAGAGGTTGATAGAAAGAAAGGTAGAATAAAAACACATTTCAAAGGCTATCACAAGAAATATGACGAGTGGAGGCCGCATGACAACAAAACGCTGGTTGTTCGATTAGAACTTATTTTTATTGCAGGCCGTGAGTCAATTGAAGATCGCGAAGAAAAGTTTTTTGACCGTTTGTTCAGGCAAATCAAGTATGCACTCTAATCAGGACGAAATGAGGACCCCGAATGAAGGAAAGAACTTACAATTGAAGTAAGGATAGAACTTACAATTGATGAACATATTTTCCGTTCATTGAGTGGGATTAAAAAAATTGAACGAGGAAAAAAAGTCTACAAGCTTCTATCAAACAGGGATTTAGATAACTGCTTTAGTCTTAAATGAGATGAGAGGATACAGAATATATGAAAATGGGTAATTTGCATATGTTATTCAAGGAACAGTGAAGTTTTGGATAATCAAGAGAGCACCAATTGTAGATTACAAACTGGGGGAAAATACATCCGATTTGAGATCGAAAAAGGGTACCAAATTTTATTGACATTTGTTCGTGAGACGGTAACAGAAAACAATATATGAACAGGCATGATTAACATAAAAGTTTTCTATTTTTCCTGATATGTATTTTTTCAAAATATCGTAACACAACTTACAAATGGAGCTTTAAAAATGAAATGAATATATGCTTGGTGAAAGCTTTATTAACATATAACATATACAAGGCAGATACACCTTAAATTTTTTTCATATATTTAGTTAATGTTTTTGTTTTTATTTATAGATATTATTCAACAATTATCTTATTAGGTTTGAATCAGAATTTGACGTATGGAAAGTAAATTCTGTAGTATGGTACAATTATACTACTTGAACAATTGCACCTTAAATTTGTTTTTTATATATTTAGTTGATACTTGCATTAATTTTGTCTTTATACATATTATACGACAAATATCCTAATAGGTTTTTAATCAGAAATTGACTTATAAGTAAATTCTATGTTATGATACAATTATAGTAGTTGAACAATATTAACATAGCCAATATTATTATCACAAATGATATCAATAAAGTAAAATTTTTAAACTAAAACTCAATGAAAAGCTCTACTTGTACTAACAGTTTTATCTGTTATAACGAAAAGATAAATAATAACAAATTATAATTTATAATGTGCATATAAATAATGAAAAATAGTATGCTCCTTTATATTGCCGGACAAAGATAACAACAGTATTAATTAAATTTCCTTAAGTAACCTCACTTGCTCAACAAGACTTTCTTTAAATATAATTTGAACTTCTTCATTGTTACCTGGTATGGGGGTCAAGTTCCATTTCTTGTTCAGATCTTTTACTCTTTATGAGATTGAACATTTGTTGGGTACATCAGTGGACTTCATGGAAATTTTTTTTTTGGTTGACCCTCTTCCATTCTTTTGCATATTCTATTATGCAAAACGCTTGCATTGTTTCTTATAAAAATTAGTATTTTTGTCGGCCTTGTTCAAAGCATTAGAAACTTTTTTTTCCACTTTTAGTCGTTTTGCTTCCTGTGCAACCAAGGTCTCCTCCAGCTCCCTCTTTTCCCCACGTAGTGCGTCATTCTCTTCTTTTAGGTTCACAACATCAACTTCGTTATAGAAAACCTTAAATTTATATTTCTCGCCAGTTTTCCAGCGGTCTAGAAGTTTTTGAGCACAATTTCCCCCATGTTTGCTCTTGTCTTTGAATTTGGACTTGAGAATTGAAATCGTATTTCTAAAAGCATTTAAGATTCGATTATTTATGATTATGCTTCGTATTCCCAACTGCTCCAGCACACCCTCAACAATAGCTGATAAAACAGACGTTTGCGTCCCATCACCTTTCTCTTCCTTCTTTTTTGTAATAGTATAATTAAGATACCTAAAGAACCAAATAAAAAAAGTGTGTCGCTCTCGACCAAAATCCACAAGAAAGCTGCAAATCAATAAAAAAAATATAGATGACCGATGTGTCCTTACTGTTTATTTCATGGTAAAACGACGGCCATTTTCCCATCGTCGAATCATCTCTTATCGCATCAACAAATATTGAACTTACGAGTACCAGAAAGAGATTCAGATCGTGACTTTTGAAAGCCATAAACCCGAACTTAATTACTCACAAATATTCATGTACTATACACCAAGATGCGGGAAATTTGTTATTTTTTTTTAATTCGGCGGTTCATTTATAATTCACGTCTGCGCAAAGAAGTTTAGAACCAATATACCTACCCCGGTATATTTCACAAGTACGCCTTGAGAAAGTAGCCTAACTGAAAGGAATCAACTGCAAAAATCCGAGTTCAGAATTTTAACAAATTGGTTCAAATGAAGGAAAATAGTGAATTCGAGGGGATTTTGCGTGAACATTGGTTTGGGTGAAATAAGAGCTTTTGTACCCAGTAAGTTTGATAATCAGTTTTCAAAGTAAAAAATCTTTCAAAATGCGAATTTGGTTTTTGAGATATTTAAAGCGAAAGTTTTACCAAAGGTGAACAAACAAGTTGGCGGTGTTATTCAAATTGATTTTTTCGAAACAATTTTTAGATCTACGCGCCGATATATACAACTATATACAAAAGTTACAACTACAAAACGGTGTCAGGAAATTTGGAAGTTCGATATAGTTAATTTTCTACAAAGATAATTGTGAACATGTACGAAATGTAAAATTTTGTTGTATCAACTATAGATATTTATTGTTGGCAAAATTCCCTGATACCGTTTGCAATTTAAGTTAAATTAATTTTTTAATGATAAAAAATAATTCCAGAAATAAAAATGTTGATTAGTTGGAACTCCGGAAAACTTTTTAGTCTAAGTTAACGAGGATGTTTTCACTAATGTAAAAATAGTTTCGAAAAAAAAAGAATTTACTATTATTTTATGTGTTACATAAAACATCAGATATGAGTTATAAACTGAAATCACCGCTCCAAGTGTACCGTACCTTTAATGAAGCATATCGTAGTTATTTCGTAACGTAATTCTATAAACCTATGTAACACTGAGAAGCTTTTTAAATTTTCTAAATGGTAATTTCAAATAAATAAAGAGAACGATAATCTTTTGGGAATTGCAAGTCAGAAATGTTTGTTGGCGTCAACTATCATAATTAACTTTAACAATTCACACTAAATCTAATCGAAGTTCAAATTCGTGTGAGCGTTTTTGAAAGGGTGCTTTGTTTTTATTTAAAAGCCAAAAACCCAAAATAGCATTTCTGTAAACAAAAGCGGTGGATTTTAATTGTGATAACTTGAAAGGTTTTTAAGATTCCAAAAAACGTTCACACGGTTTTGAAACGTCAAATTATTAGGTGTGAATCTGCCAAATTTCAAGTCAGTGTACAGCAAACTGCTCATACAGGAACCTCGAATGTCGCATATAGTTTTGAAATAAAAATTGTTTCCAGAAAAAACCTATAAAAGTTTTGGGGTTCCCCGGGCAGGCCTAATATTTAAAAAACAGAAAAAAACAAAGCAGAAATCTACATAAACTCGTCGCCTACAGGCACGAGTATTAAAAACCTCTATTAGGCTAAACTTTCAGGTTACTTATACTATAATTTTTTGTGCTTTTTTACTGTATATTATTTGAAGTTCATCAAGTCTCAGCAATACAGTTTTCTCGGAATAGGGCAAACAACCAACACCTGCTCCCTGTTAATGTTTTCAAAGGCAGGAATGAATCTAGAGTAGATCCTCTGAATGGGAATGAATGAACATGGGCCATCGACTACAAATCAGTTTTTGCACCAAATTTCTGCAGGTTGCCCAAGCTTATTGCGCTGTGGATGCTTCTCAAACCATATCTAACAGATGCAAAGATGCAGGTAACTGACACTCCATTGACTGAAACATAAACTAGACGCGTAGACATGCGTTTACTCGGGCTACCTAATGTTTATTTATGCCGAGGTTTATGCTTGTATCACAAAATGAATGATTCGGCCTAAAAATTGCCGCTCTAAAAACAAAGTAATGAATATCTCTTATATCATAGTCATTGTCATTTAGAAGTTTACAAAAAATCAAGAACCATTTTCCTACCATAAAATTAATCCTCGTCAGTTCTGTAAACACTGTGAGAACTGTCAGTTTGCAAAAGGTACGCTTGAGACTTTTTTTATGGTTGAAAGCATTTCATTGCCGCATTTCATACCGGGAGAGCCTTAGTACAAGTTCCTTAATTCTCATACGTACAAAATGTGACTAGTATAAAAGGAAAGACCACACCATGAATAGCAAAATCCCAAAGCTTGTTGTTAAACGGATTACAGTTAACGAAATACAGCTATTTTAAAATACAAGAATTACCAAAGAAATGTATGGTATCCGGACTATTCTTCACAAAGGGTACGGACGCCATACATTTCTCTACATTTTTTTCACGAGCTTACTAATATTCATTATATTTATCATTATTATTATTATTATTATTATTATTTTTATTATCATTATTATTACTTTGTTTTATTTTATTTTCTGAGGTCATTTTGCCCGATCAACTCGCCCAATCTGTGTTTGGCAGAAACATGATGAGATCTGCTTATTTCTGCGGTTTTTCCACAAAAACATTACAATCGCCATGAATATTGAGAAACTCAACTTGGTCCTTGTACTATTCAGTCACCTAGATCTACTGGGTTAAGAAGTTTACAGAAATGTCAACCGATTAATGTAACTGCTAGATTGACTTCAAATTTAAATTTTCCCGCCAAGCATATTGATTACAGTTATTCAAGACAACAATTATTCGATCTTCGTTCACGGATTCCAGTGCCAAAAATTTGTTTCTATCCCTAAAAGACCTTGGTATTCTACGTGCACGCCGTGTGCGTGCTGGGATAAAGGTAAAACAAAGATCATATCATGTACCGGTGATATTTTGCAGAGGAAGAAAGAGGAAAGCACATTTTAGTTATTCTGATCGGAAATTAACATATTATTACAATGCAAACAAAACGCAAAAAGTGTAGCTCAAATGCTAAGAATCTAATTGTTGTTCCTGGGGTGACTTTCAAAACACCTAATATCTGCCGTAAGGAAAATCAACTCAGACTTTGTTCTTTAAATGCACAATCACTCAAATAAATCAGCCGATTTGTGTGTTATGCTTCTTCAGTTCGAGCGGATATTTTTGCAGTAACTGAGACGTGGTTTTCTACATGTAATGCTGCTCATCGAGCTGAAGCGACTCCCCCTTAAATATTGATCAGTATGAGTGTGTTTACGATGTACGTTGACTGACAGCTCACCATTCTTGCGTTTCACCTTTGTCTCAAGGAAGGCCAGGCATTGATCTGGTTCATACTCTAGAGTGAATATAACGTTTGGGTGTAGATCATTGATGTGTTAATAGAACTCGTCCAGATGTGAGCGCTTTATTATTGCAAAATACATCGTCGAGATATCTTTTCCAGATTTTTTTTTGGGGGGAAGGGGGGATTGCTCGAGGTGGTAACTGCTGTAGTTTCATGGGCTTGCATATATATCTCGGCTACAACAGAAGACGCTGGAC
Organism: Zoanthus sanctaehelenae; assembly: GCA_028564885.2. NCBI lineage: Eukaryota > Metazoa > Cnidaria > Anthozoa > Zoantharia > Zoanthidae > Zoanthus > Zoanthus sanctaehelenae. The sequence continues at coordinate 14,929 of JAOTRI020168395.1, forward strand.
TTGCAACTCCGTTAGTTTGGGAGTAGAAATTGCCATCGAATAGGTACCATGTTTTTGTCAATACTAATATGACAAGATCTAAGAAAGAAGTTTTTCACAGGGATGTTAGTTTTGTTATTGAAATTTGAATCATTTCTGAGTAAGTCTTCTATGATGCTTAAGGTGTCTTAAGAATCTCCCAAAACGTAGCCAAATGTTCACGACATGATAAAAATTCATTAATATGAACACTAAACAGACGACAAGCCAAAAGAATATCTTCACGTATTTATTTTGTTATTAAAATTCAAAGTTCTTGGAGAATGGAAAAATCGAATAACAGTACCAAATGTTTGCTTGGTAAACATATCTTAATTATTTCTCGGAGTTTATAGAAATGAAAGCTGGATCGCTACATTAAATGTATGAAACAACGCTTTGTTTTTAGGCCAGAATCATATGAGACGTTGTCTTATTATTCAGTTTACAATGGAGTTCTAAGGTATGTATTCAATTAACTTTTATCGCGATGAGTACAGTCTGAAATGTAACGCTTTCCAACGAGTAATCTGTAGACAATTAAACAAAATATGATATATTGTTATTAATTTGCTCTTAATGATTAATTGTGCCTAACAGTTTATTTAGTTTAGTTTTATTTAGTAATTCTAATATATTTGTTCGATCTGAGTTGGTCGGAGTGGATCCGAGTCGGACCGACGATCCGAACTTTCCTGTTTTCGGTTCCAATGTAGGTGGTTCAGGCTGTTGCCATGTTTTAGTAACTACCCTATATCATACATTGTTAATTAGAAGTGTACAAAAAATCAAGAGCCATTTTCCTATCATAAAACTAATTCTCATCTCAGTTCTGTAAAAACTGCGAAAACTTTCAGTTTGCACACGGTAATCTTGACAGTAATAAGAATAAGAATAAAAGGATGATCCAGATACTTACTGATAAAGGTATCCATCCTACAGAAATCATGCAAATGTATAGTCATAGGAACATGCAAAGCTTGAATAACTACAGCAGTTTGTCAGACGAACAGCAAAAAAGATATCTCCAACATTTTAAGGTACCAAGGCCCATCGTCTAGCACCCAAACAAGTATACAGCAAATGTGTTGGCGTTACATAAAAGCGAGTCAGTCAATGATGAAAGATTGCAACAACCATTAGCATTGTTTTCAGGAACTTCAATTCAAGGAGGAACATTCAGCATCACCAACATTGCATGAAACTGCCTATACTTCTCCAAAGAAATGCCGCTTTGTTCTTGAATCTGATAGTGAGCGAGATGATCTTTTCCAAACAGATCGAAATTTTGATGTTTTTTATTATATTTTTGATATCACAAGAACATTTTAAAGACTGAGAGAACTTGTATTTCTGTTGTCATGAACAGTTACTTTTTACGCAAATTTTAATGCATAAATTTCATATTAAAACAGTGTAGTTTTGAAATTTTTGATTAAAATATTTAGATTATTTAGATTATTCGATGAAAGTCTCGTTAAAAATGAAATAGACAAATTATAGCTTGGAAAGTGCTTTATGATACAAACAATTAATGAATAAAATCCCGTACGTCGCACTTTCCATGAAGTAATCCCTATATATGTATGTATATAAGTATGTATGTGCGAAAAATTGGTATATGCCCTGAACGGGAAACGAACCCACGTCTCCCTGTATTCTAGTCAGGAGTGCTTACCACTACACCATCTCCGGAATCACCACGCTGGCAACGTAACAGTTTCATGGTTAGTAAAGTTGATTAGTACGGATTCCCGGGAACTATTTTTATTTGGGTAAAACATTTTCCCGGACAGACCGAGCAAACGAGGTTGTTAAGATATCTACTACATGGCTTCAGTTTTAGATTAGTAAAAGAGAACGAACGCGCGTTCTTGTATTGGAAGTTATTGGACCAATTTTCAGCCAATCAGCGCGCAGAGTTTGATTATTGGTCCTAGATATTTAATTGGCTTGCCATGTACTATATGTCTAGAAAATTAAGTCAACTGCTCGCCTCAGGCCTGCTAATTTTGGCACAAACAAAGAGGACAAGGCGCTTTTGGTGTTGTTTAATGCTGTTGATGTAGTAAAATAAAACACAAACCTAACCAAGGCTTAGATTTAATAAAGAAACTAGAACCACTACGTGGAACATACCGCGGCCCAGTGGGACACGGGGTTGCATAGATTTAGATAATCTCTCGTATCTTCTCCCCCCATCCTTCTGTGGAGGCTAATAATGACGTAATTCACAACCAAATACAAAAAAACTCTTTAAATGGCTACAGTGATATTATTCCGCCAAATTTTAAATATCAGATCGTGGCTCGATTGCTGCTTTGGCCTGTTAAATTCGCGAATGTGAAAACTTGCGCATTTTTACATTTTCGCAAATAATTCTTAAAACAATTTCGCAAACGTAGAGGTTTTTCCAGCAAAAGTTAGATGTAAGTAATTTTAATAATTATTGTGTCACTCAAATTCTAATTATATCAGAATTTTCTTTGAAGTATAAATTCTCGTTATACGATTAACAAACTTTTATTAAAAGGCAGTCACTATACGTACGACA